>PVJS01027858.1:0-25938 GCA_004027185.1 Glis glis
CTCTCTCTCTCTCTCTCTCTCTCTCTCTTTCTCTCTTTCCCTGTCTCTCTCTCTCTATCTACCTAGTGAGGCCCTCCGCAACTTTGTGAGACCCGGTTTCAAAATACAGTATAGAAACATAGGGCCGGGGGTGTAGCACGGGGGTAGAATGCCCCTGGGTTCAATCCCCGGTACCACACAAAAAAAAAAAGATATGATAGTCACACATCTATTGTCATATCTATTGTAGGAATGGGGCTTAGCATAGAAGGTCAGTAGAATGTCTATTTTTCTATGGTAATTCTGGGTTTGTTTCATGCATGGTGTAATTATATATCTAGATCATCTTGGTCTGTCTCACATGTGCTAATATGATGTTTAGCACCTCAGACAAGATGGATTTTTTTTTTTTTGCAGTACCGGGGATTGAACCCAGAGGGGTTCTACCTCCGAACTACACCCCTGGCCCTATTTTTTATACTTTATTTTGAAACCGGGTCTCACGAAGTTGCGGAGGGCCTCACTAAGTAGAGAGAGAGAGAGAGAAAGAGAGAGAGAGAGAGAGAGAGAAAGAGACAGGCAGAGAGAGAGAGAGAGAGAGAGAGAGGCTGGCCGCGAACCCGGATCCTCCGATCTCAGCCTCGCAAAGTACTGGGATTAAAGCGTGCACCACCATGCCCGGCAAGATGGAAATTTTTTAATCTTATTTTTTGTAAACTAATCTCCCATTCTTGTGGGGCCAAAATGTAAGCTCAGCATTTGTTATCTTGGTGGTGTACTCAACTAAATAGAGTAAAATAGGAAAACACTGTGTTTTATCAATGTGTACATTGATTGTTAGAAATTGTTTCATAACTGAGTTACATGTTCATTCATTAATTATTTCAAGCCAGAGCACATAGGACAGGTAGTAATCGTGGTATAAAAGGGGGGAATCTGCATTGTGTGTGCTTATTCCAGCATTGAATATTCTTTCAGAGAATGCTGTATTATGGTTTCTTTTCTCTGATTAGGAAGCCTATCTTTTCAGTTCAAAGGCCCCCTGTGTTCTGAGAGCACATACACTGGGGAAGTGACTTGCTGGACCATTGAAGTTCAATTTAAGCATGCAAGGCAACTCTGGGGAAAGTGGAGCTGCTTAGGTCTGTGCAGATATCTATACCCCTGAGCTGGTAGGAGGTACAGGGAAGTGATGGCAGAACCACGGGGTACCTTTGATTCACAATAAGATACTAACTCTTTCAGAATGAAAAGCCACCTGTTGTTTGTCAAAAGGTACTACTTACTGGTTATTGCTTTACATATTAATGCAAAGAACCCTTGGAGGTAGTCTCTTGTGCAGCTGCTGAAAGTCAGTCTTTCACCTGTCTCCAGTAGGGCAAACTTTTAAAAAAGTGTTTTGTACAGCTAGTAGAGAATGCTTCTTTCTTTACAGAATCAGAGCTGTCTGCTGGGGGCAATGAAGGGGTGAAGCTACAGGGAATATTGAGTTGCTTATTGCCAAGCACAGAAAAATGCTAATAAGATGCATGCTGAGAAAAGCTCTCACTCATCAGGGTGCATCATTGCAGACATTAAGCTGAGATTGTGAATTGCTGTTATCCAAAACTGGAGAAAGGCTAACGTGAATTGTGCCAGGAAATATCTCTTGTCACCATGTGAATTGCTGTCTGGGGGCATGAGGTTTGTTGTTTTGGAAATGATTTGCTTAGCAAGAGTTACTTGGTGACTAGGTAAATCTATCAGTATAAGATGAAGGTGTGGTTATGCTAGGAAGTAATTTGCTGAGAAATACAAAATAATGAAGAAAAATTGTATTATTTAGTTAAACAAATGTATAAGTGAGACACATTAATTATGCACATAATAATCTAGTGTTTGCTGTAGATGGTTCTCAATCTCAATTAAATGAGATTAATATGAAACCAAAGAAAGCATTCACTGGCTTTTCCAAGGAAATTTTATGTAAGGCCATAAGGAAAGAATATCCTCCTCTACTCATTTTTTTGACAATATGGAAACAGCATACATAAATGAGGCAATTTGCAATTGGTAAATACTCATCTTTTTATTAGAAATTAAGCAGAAAATCAAAATTAACTGAACTGAATGCTGACAATTGTATGATTCTTTTATTTTAAAACTGACACTTGGCTTATGCAACTGTGCTCAAATGCATGTGGAAGAAAACTCAAGGTGTGTGATCAATAAAGTGTTAGAAAAAAATGAACACAGTGAATTCCCTGGTGTTGCTTAAGTGAAATGGGTTAAAGTTTGTTAACAAGTATAGTTCATTTTTATTACCAATAGCACTTGGGATTACCTGATAAGATGATAAGATTTATATTAATTATATATATGTATATATATATATGTATATTTATACATATATATATGTTCACATATATATATACATATATATGTATACATATATACATATATATGTATATATATAAATATACATATATATATGTATAAATATACATATAAAATACATATATATAATATATATAATATATATATAAATATATATATATGTATATTTATATATATATGTATATATTTAGTATATATATATGTATATATTTAGTATATATATATATATATATATACACTAAACAGAGATATCCCTGATTCAAACATGTCTTTACCACATTCAAGTAGAAATTCATAGACAGAGACAGATTAGAATCATGGAATTTGGGGAAATTTAAATTATGTTCTTTGTTCTTTTACTAATTAGCTACTCTTGGGTAGATGACTTCATTTGCATGCACCTTCCTTTTCTTTTGTTAAAAAGGCTCTGTACCATCATTAAAATTTCAGACTTATAATAATATGCAGATCCTACTTGTATGTGGTGAATTAAAATTCTCCCTCAATGTTAGATAGTTCAGAAATACATGAAATACTCTAAGATTTTTCAGTGTATGTCTGTGTGTGTGTGTGTGTGTGTGTGTGTGTGTGTGTACATAACTTCTAATTTCTCACCTAAGTTAATTTACCCACCCCAAAGTATTAGCCTGTGAAAACTGGGATGTTCCCTCTTATAGGATTCTTGCCCAGTGGACTTTCATGAATGAAGTCCAAGGACTAATAAGAGTATACAAATATGAAAGTTCAGTTTAAATCAAGGAAAGATAGAAGACAAAAACATATTCCCTTTCATGGAAGGTCCCCAAAAGAGAGTAACCCCTGAAGCTCTTGAAGATGGGCTTTTAAACCTTACTGAGGTTCCCCATTTGTTCTTTTATGATTGGTCAGAATTGAGATTTGAGAAACCAGTGTCTTTTGACTAATTTCAACACTTAATTTCAATTGTTATCTTGTGGGCTGGTGGGCTCTGATCTCCTGGTATACCAGTCTCTCACCTCCCTTTACTGGGCATCTACATTAAAAACTGATACATTAGTACATTATACACTAATACAGATATCTTGTCATAATTATTTTTTCCATAATTTTTTACCCTGGGCCATCGACTTATTAACATTTTAAATGGGAGGCCAAATAGCCAACACATTTGTAATAAACCATAAGTAATTATATATAACACTGTCAAAAGTCCTTGTGGCACAAACCTGAAAAAAAAAAAAAACATGTTGTCTTTAACTTAGCTTAAACAGGTTTTTTTGTCAGTAGGAATTTGAACAGGACTCACCCTCCAGGCATTTACAGGAATAGGGATCTCTACTTTTTGTAGTGTCTGGTGGTCCTGGACCTGAAAACCTCAAGAGTGGCAGGTTTAATATTACAGCATCTTGTAAGGACCTAACTGGAGGGAGGTTTGGGGAACTGGTGTCATTCCCTATTTTTTCTGTGAGTTTAAAGGTAGACGTACTATATAAATGGTGCCAGTACAGCTACTTTTTTGTTACCCCTGAAATAGCACCTTTGCCTCTGGTTATACTGTTCTGCTGTGTGTTCAAGACCAAGGAGGTAGCCCTATGTTGAGCAAACATAAGTTTTTCTAACATTGTTTTGCTGTTAAGTTCAGTCAAGGCTCCTCAGAGTTACTCTTAGGAACTTGGTAAGGCTTTACCTCTACCAGTTGTGGCATCTGCCAGGACGGGTTATGGTCTTCCTGACCATATGGCTTCATTCAAAGCATAGGGGAGATTTCTCTTTGATAAGCCTCCTTTTAGCAGAATATGTGCTAGTGGTTCCCAGTCTGTGGGGCCGTTGTGATCCTCCTGTTTTTGGAGGTCTGAAAACTTACCAGAGTTGCAGAGCCTTTAGTGCAATTCCATTATCCCGTGGATCCTATTTGACCTTGGAGGGTGAGGGCAAATATATTGGCTATTTTTTCCCCTCTTTTATTTCCTGGGTTCAATCCCTGGTACCGCAAAAAATAAATAAATAAATAAATAAATAAATAAATAAATAAATGTTAACAAACAATAGTTACACAGTTTTATAAGACATACACAAACAGAATGATCAGGAAGAAAACAAATCCAATTTGTACCTTTGCATAAAGAAGATGGTCATAATACAGCTATGAACATAAAAATATAAACCTGGAAAGTCTATCACTATTCCCAGTTTTTTTCAGATGTCATTAGCTTAGTAAAGTGTTTTCTTAAGTTTTGTATTTTAGAAATCCTGTAGATTTTGGGAAAGCAAATACCTAAAACAATCTTATTTTAGATATAGAAAGTAGAGACAGTAGAAAATGATCTTAAAAGAATGTAGAATTTTGTTTTCTAGGTTTGTTTTTGTACAGTTTTACCAAAAGCAGATCAATATCTTAAGAAAACCTAATTGTTTTAAACATAGAATTTTGATTTACTTTAATGTGACTAAAAATATCATCTAAATAATTTCTTTTTGTCTCTTTGAGCTCTGTTTGTGTGGCAAATTTTCAAATGTTAGTGAGGCCACAAGGGCCATATTTGATTTACCTTGCTGGCATAGCTTTGGATTTTTCCTTAACAGGAACTTTAGACTCTCTGTTTTTCTTTTGCAAAGCAGATCCAACTGCAAGATAGTATCATTGTTTACATCCCCCTCTGGTGGTCATCTTCCCTGTCTTTTAATCTATACTACCAAACTGAGTCACAGAAAAAGAGTAGGCTTTTTTTATAGTGTCTGAGGGTCAACAGATCCCCAGTTTCATAAGAAACTATCTAAGAAGGTGCTAGTGGCCTTGGCATATGGGAAGTTTCCCATCTGAAAGAGGAGAAGACAGTGTCCTTTTGACTTCTCTCACTGTCTGACTGTCTGGAAGCACACTGTTCAGGCCCTGAACCTGATTCCTGGCCATGCATGGCAATGGGTGGGATGGGTCTACTGGATCCATCCAAGGTTATCAGTGAGATCTAGAGCCAGCACCTGAATGTATGTGCCCTTGATGGCTGCCAGCAAGACCTAGGGCCAGCACCTGTTTTGACGACTGGTCACGTGTATGTATGCACCACTTGTAGCTATAGCACATATTGCTGCCTACTTCTGACTTCCCTCTGTTGCCAAGGGTAAGTGTCCTTAGTCTATCTGTGTTTAATTCTTCCAGGATGAAGGCCAGTAAGGGAATGAAACTCGGGATGTATAGCCAAGCTATTGGCTTCATTATGTTTCTAGCATCTGGACCAATAAAATTTGGCTTTTTTCTAGAGTTTGAAAATCTCCATGCCACTCTATCAGCTAAAGATTATTAAAGAGTATTTTATTACTCTGATCATTGTCTCCAAATTTTTCGGGTGCTCAGGTAAAAATGGATATCTGTCACCATAAAAGACATGTATACAAGATTATTCATTGGCCACATCCCTGATTTCCAGCAACCTCTGTTGTATTTTGGTAAAGGCCCCAAAACAAAGCCATCCCACACCATAATATTGTTTTCATATATAACAACAATTTAGAAAAGCATTCAATAGACCAAATGTTATTGTAGATCTTAAGAAGCCAAGAGCACTTTCAAGCATCAAGTACATTTTTAAATTACCCAATTTAATTTAATAATTAAATCATAACTATCCCTGAAAAATCAAGACATCAAATAAGCATCCTTAGTGTCTTAAAATATTTTTCCTGCCACAGAGAAAAAACTTCAAAAGCAAAGAAGCATTGTATTTGAAAACATTCTATAGAGGCAAACACAATCTTGATTGACTATTTATCCAGGAGAAAAGGTACATGCTAATAATTTTAAGGACATTTTACTTTAATCTCATAAACAAATCTTTTTTTGTGTGTGTGGTACCAGGGATTGAACCCAGGGGCATTCTACCTCCATGCTACACCCCCGGCCCTATTTTTTATACTTTATTTTGAAACCGGGTCTCACGAAGTTGTGGAGGGCCTCACTAAGTAGAGAGAGAGAGAGAGAGAGAGAGAGAGAGAGCTGAGACTGGCCGTGAACCCAGATCCTTCAGTCTCTGCCTCCCAAAGTACTGGGATTACAAGCGTACACCACCACGCCCGGCTAACAAATCTTAAATTTACTCAGTTGTTATATTTAAGTCCCATGAACTAAGAGGCACTTGGTTTTATGTTTTTTATTTAATTTTATGAGCACTCATTTATTAATATACCAATTTTTGGTACCATGTAGACAATATATAGACACATTACACAAATAACACAACAAACATATCAACAGGTAGGAGACAAGAGAGTTACAGATATTTACTACCCAGAGTGAAGCCAGATCTAGACCTTCCAGAAACTAAAACACATCCTGTCATGGATTTTACTGTATGACACAGACATCAGGAAAGCCTGTATATTTGGGCATGCTTGGGCAGTCTGCCATACATAAGTGACACTGAATCAAATTGATTCAGGTGGCCACTTTGTCTCGCCATGGCAAGCAAACACCAATCACCACCACTGTTCATCCCCTTTCTTATAATCCCTAAAAGACATGGTTTTTATCCTTATAGTCAAACCAAACAGAGAATTAGCACTTGAATAGCTGCTGAGTAAAGACAGCAGGAAAGAAAAAAAATAAATAAAAAGATAGAGACTCAGAAAGCATCTGGTTAGTTAGACAAAACAAAAATAAATCTGAACAGAAAATATATGCGTGCAAAACCCAGGTAAATTTGTAAAAACCATGAGCTCAAAAAGTAAAACAGACATAGTTACTGTAGTTAAAAGCTATATTTTGATGTAAATTAGTATAGGTGCTTGTTTAAGAAGACTCTTTTTTCTTCTTGCCAGAGAGTGGTTAGACTATAGAACTCTAAAATCCTAGAATTGCCTTTTCAGAGTTTAAGAGAATGAACCACAATAGAAAATAGAATTTTTATAGGCCTTTACAAGAAACATTTAAACAACTTATTTCTTTGTTGATTGGTCTCAATCTGACTGGGCCTAAGCATACCTATTTATCTTTCTCAAGCATCTATCAGGGAAGCAGTTCTTTGTGAGTTTGACTAGGAGCATCAGAGGCCTATGTGTGAGATATTATCAGTCACACCATGGAAGGGTGTAATAGTCCCCCCCTTAGTCTGCAGGTAGTGGGTCCAGAGGGTTGGCTTTAAAGCAGATACCTCCTTTCTCACACATATTAAATTTGGAGTGGTGGAGAGATTTTCTTTGTTCTTTTTCCCATCACACCATGTGGAATGTGGGACAAAATCCCCCCATTTCTAGAAATTGGCCAATGGTAGCTGTCCCAAATTTTTAGAGTCCAGGCAAACCAAATAGCTGTTCTTTCCCCAGTTATGACTAGCTCTCTCATCAAGGTAATAGTGAGGAATGCTGAGCTTAGAAAACATGTTGCTATAGCTGTCCATTCATATGCAAGTTATCTATGTTAGAGATGACTTTCTGACTACTGCCTTTCTGTTTTTGTTTCCTTTGGTTAGAGAAAGTAGTAGCTAGGATTTATAGTGACCCATACATGATTTGAACCCCTCACATGGCTGCATTTCATTTGCATGCACCTTCCTTTTTTGTTAATAATGCTCTATAACATCATTATAATTTCAGACTTATACCAATGTGTATATTCTACACATTCTACCTATATGTGAATAATTTTCTCTCTCAATATTAGATAGTTCAGAAATACATGGAATGCTCTAAGATTTTTCAATGTGTGTGTGTGTGTGTGTGTGTGTGTGTGTGTGTATGTGCGTGTGTAATTTCTAATTTCTCACCTAGGTTAATTTTACTTACCAAAACTCTTAGACTGTGAAACGAAGGTGTCTCCTTTTATAGGTTTCTTGTCCAGTGGATTTTGATGAATGAAGTCCAAGGGCTAATGAAAGGTATAGAAATATGAAAGTTTAGTTTAAGTCAGAGAAAGACAGAAGACAAAAACAGCTTACCAATGTTCCCCATCTGTTCTTTTATGATTGTCCTGAATTGAGCTTTTGTTAACCAGTGTCTTTTGACCAATTTCAGTCCTTAATTTGAATTTTTATCTTGTGAGCTGGTGAGCCCTGATCTTCTAGCACCCACCGGTCTCTCATCTCTCTGCTCACCTCCCCCCACCTCACAGGTGATACAGATGGCCTTTTTAAATCACTCCTGTTCCCAAGTTCTCCACAATGCCTTACATGTATGTTTGATTGAGTTAGGCTCTTACTATCCCCCAGGAACCAGGAGAAAAGAGGTCTTTCAAGGGTCCTGTCACAGGCCAGTTAATTTTCCAGGGGAGGTTTCACCGGTGAGATCCCCAGCAAGAAGAACACACACACACACAAACACACGCACACACACAAACACACACATAGAGAGTCACCATCTGGAGGAGAACAAATGGCAACTCTATTCACAGATCAATCCCTTATATAGGGTTCTAAGCAAAATGGTACAAGTTCTGTCAGCATGACGTGCACATGCACAATACACTTTGCGTATTCATACTTACATAACTATGTACACATCTGCAACTGCATGAAATGTGCACACATCTGCGGCTGCACAGGGCCATGTCTTCACCTCCAGCCTGCACTTCCTCTGGGCCCCCATATTCCACCCACTATAGGTGGTATGTGACTTGACCCAGAGGGCACTACATTGTGTCCAAAGACTGCAACAGCAATAGAGGGTGCAACAAGTGACTACTGTTCCTCCAGGCACACAGGCAAAGCTAGTCAATAGCCATCTCCAGGAGGAGCCCCATGAGTTCCCACAGGTTGTAAACATGTCCCCCTGTAAGGCCTAAATAGCCTGTATCTCCTCATCCATCTCCACTAAGGCTTTCTGTACTCGCTGCTGATGATCTGGAATGTGTACATAGCATTCTACATGGAGAAGAGCACAAGTTCCACCTTGGGCAGAAGTGTGCCTATCTAATATCATTCTATTCTGCAAAACCACCTTCCACATCTGGGTGGTTTCATCTATTAAAAGTGCAAGAACTGGAATTGGATGTATTTAAAGATTTTGCAACATGTTGGGCTAAGGCTTCTCCCTGTACCTCTACATCTATAGTAACACCACCTGGAACAAACAAGGGCTTACTTCTTGTGGCAACCACACTACAATTTAATTGGTTACAGAATGGTTCACCTGTTCTGTACAAAAAGATGCCTTGCTTGCAGGGTCTACATGATCCCCTGTTAACCAGCCCCACCCATTTTCTATAGCATATACCAATAAGGGGGTGGGGATTTGATTACAGTCTCTGCGAAACAAATCCTTTATTATGCAGTGTTGTTCATCCCATTCTGGACTGCTGTTGTTACAGGTTTGTAAGCTTGTCCAGTTGTCTGCAGTAGGGGGTGGTGATTTGGGAGACCTTCAGCTGCTTCCACTGGTAACTCGATGCAAACCCAGAAATAGGAGGTGTTTTGCATTCTTGCAAAGGTGTGTGCCCAGGAAAGCATGCTATTCCCTGTAATTTACCTGGATGGTAGGACAGGTCATAGAGAGAGACCATCATAATTCCTGTTATTACTTTATCAAAGGGGGCCTGCCCAGTGTGGCAAGGTTGCTCATTTAAAAGTCACACTGCCATAGGTACTTCTGCCTGCCACCTCTTCCAAGGAGAGGCCAAGGCCTTCGGCATCTCTTTTACAAGTCCATTAAAGCATTCAATCATTCTGGCTGCTTGTTGCCACGCAGGTAACATGCAGCTGCCACTGTATGTCATTGTCCTTCACTCAGATCTGTACCTGTTGTCCTATAAAAAGAGTACCTCTGTCACATGCCACTACCAATGTCCAGGACTTCAATCAACCTTCAAGTAAGTATGCACCCTGCTTTGTCAGAGTGGGCATTTGGGCATTTGAGCTATCCCTGTCTGAGGGGGTCCAAGTCCATGACATCAGCCAACTTTCAGTAGGGTATGTCAACCTGCCCTGACCTAAGTCAACCTTCAATTAAGTATGCACCTCACTTTGTCAGAATGGGAATTTGGGCAATTCCTGTACTGGGGGTCCAAGTACAAGACCTCAGCCAACCTTCAATAGAGTAGGTGGTCTGCACCATCACTGACTGAGTACCTGTAATGGATTCACAAGCTAAGGTGGCAGCATACATGGCTGCTAACTGCTTCTCAGTGAGAGTAGCATGCCTTTGTTTCTCTCCATAGCTGTGACCAAAATTGAATTGGGCTCTTCCTAGTGACTTGCTTTTGCTATAACATCCATGTGTATACCTGTGTCATCCACTTGGACTGTTAGCAGGAAAGCAAGGACAGGGTCAAATAACAGCAGAGTTTGTGCCTGTATATCTACCCTCTGGGTGACAGTAAATGCAGTTTCCAGTTTAGGGGTCCAATCTCAAATTGGCCTTTACAGAGAAGATGGTATAAGGGGTGCATAAGCATAGCTAAGTATAGTATAAATGTTTGCCAAAACCCCAAAAGACTCAGATATGTCTGTAACTGAATGGCTGAGGATACCCTTGTATCTTATCTAGCACTGCTTCGGGTATCACCTTTGTCTTACCCAACCAGACAACTCCCAAGAATTTGACAGAATTCCCAGGTCCCTGGACCTTGTCTTTGTTAACAGCTCAACCCCGTTCCTGGAGAGTAGGTCAGAAACTGCTTGCAGCTGCTTCTAACTCTGTAAGAGAATCAGAGGCTAGCATAACATCATCAATATACTGGTAGAACCATACAGCCTCAGGCTTCTGCCAAGAGGCTAAATCTTGTGCCACTGGACAGTAACACAAGGTGGGACTATACAGATATCCCTGGGGCAATACCAAAAAGGTCCATTGGCACCCTTCCCAGATAATTGCAAATTGTTCTTGGCTTTCCAGAGCAATATCAATGAAGAAAAGGGCATTTGCGAAGTCTACAACATAATGGAACTGTCCCAGTTCATGAGGCAGGCAATTCATTAGTTCTGAAAACTTTTGGGTACTGCTGCATGCAGGGGTGATGCCACTTTATTTAGCTCCCTAGAGTCCACTGCCATGTGCCAGTAACCGTCAGGTTTTCATACTATGAAACTATGGACTATGATTCTGGCAAATTACACTTGCCTTTTCTAACTTTAGTATCATTTGTCCAATTTCCTTAAGGCCCCCGGTAACTTATACTTCCACACAGTCACAATCCTTATGGCTTGAGAGAATTGCAAGGGAGCATAATGGGGATGTTCTCTATTAATAGTCTTTACCACATGCACCCATAGCCAGAATTCTCCAATAGTTGTCTACACAGTCAATCCCTGAAACATGTCTACTCCCAGGATATACTCAGCTATGGGGGATATATGCACATCATACTACTTAGGAGGCAAATGTCCAGTTCCCAAAGTCACCAGGTCATGGAGAACCCTCTAGTGCTATGATGCATTGCACATTATGTGGGGACCAGTAAATAGTCAATTCCACAAGCAAGCAGCCTCTGGTCAGTCGGTTCCCCCAATAACCAGGTACTCTGGCTGAATTTCTAGTCCAGCCAGGCACCAGCTGCCTCCACCATAGTGGTCCACAGCATATGCTGTCCACTGGCCTCCTGACTCATCCCATGCCACCGCCAGGGCCCTCGTGTCCTGAACAAGCTTGCTGCAATCAAACTTGTGGTCCAGAGCGGTGGCACTGGTCCTCCCACCATTGACCAAGCTGGCCTCTACATCCCCAGAGTCCACACCTCTGCCTCTGCAGTCAGAAAGTTCCATTCAGCCTGCAGAGCTACAGATGCAGGCTAGAACATAAGGCTCCAGCACTTTTAAAGCCTCCCAGACTTCTGACTGGGGATGTACCTCGTCCTAATCCTCTAGTTGGGTCCATGCTGCCAGATATTCTACTACTGGGAACCACAGGGAGCCCAGGGGTCACATTCCCTCCGCCCCAGATTGTCCCTCCCAGGGCTACTCCTCCGGAGGAACACTGCGCACACCCGCCTCATCCTACCAACTATGCCAATTGTCAGGGGCCCAGCCACGGCCCAGCTACTGTTGGCAGTTCTTCTTTGCCTAGAAAGAACACACGCAGCATTATCTGAAGGAGAAAAAACATCAACTTTATTCACAGATCCATCTCTTATATAGAGTTTTGGGCAAAATGGTACATGTTCTTGTCAGCGTGATGACAAAACATTGCCTATTTATACTTACATAACTACACATCTGCAACTGCATGAGACTTGCACATATTTGTGGCTTCATGGGGTCATGTCCTATTGTAGGCCTGTACTTCTTCCAGGCCCCCACGTGGTCCTATCCTACTTGATTGTTATATTTCAAAGGCATGGTTCCTAGGTCATTGTGAAAGACATCCCAGGGTTATAGATTTACATCTTAATGAGGCAGAGAAAGAATTTACAATTGCAAATGTTCCAAAGTAAGTGCTCTAGGAAATGGGAGGTTTAGAGCCTATGATAAGGAAGAAGCTTCTCTCAAGGGTTTAGCCATGTTGGAAGATAACTTAAGGCCAGCTTGACATAGATGAGATAATTCTGATAAGAGAGGAATATCAGAAAATAAGAGTCATGGTTGTTGGTATTCTTACATCCTAACTCATAAAAACCATCTTTCTTTTGTGGAGAGATCTGAGTGAAGTAATATAAATGGAAAGAAGAACAAGAAAATATTCTCTGAAAATCTACTTTGCATTGGGGAATATGCAAAGTCTTCATGACCTTAAAAGACACAAAAACTTGGGCACTTTCCCCTATATTTAATTCCTAACCATTGCTTGGGCTCAGGACACACAAAAATATGACTGCAAGAGACCAAAATATCCCACCCAAACATACCTTTTGGGCCTATTTAAAGATGGTTACTCTGAGATCCTGCAGAAGCAGGCATATCTATAAAAAACTTCCTTTTTATAAAAAAGACATTTATATCTATAAAGGAAATCTAAATTTGTAAAAAAAATTTATCTATCAGTAAGAGCTCTATCCCAAGAAACAAATTTTATTACCTGAAAGATTGTCTTTGTATAAGAAGACAACCTTTATTAGCCATTTATTTCTTGCCCTCACCTTCCCATAACTTGTCTCCACTGCTCCCCGATACACACACAGAAGCCCCAAGTTTTCAATCTTTCTATAGCTCAGAAACATCATGTTTTGTGAGATTTTGGTATCTATCTGATCGGAAAATATCTGATCACAATAAAGCCCAGTTCCTGTAACTGGCCGCAGTAATTTTACACCCCACCACAGGGGGCAACTACCCTTTCTCCTGAAATAATATAACCAGATAACTGGATCACATAGGGTAACTGGTTGCAGCAACTTCCTGGGGACCCCCCACCCAAGGGGCAATTGCCCTTTGCCCCTATTCTCCTGTTATTTTTTTTTCAGGGACTGTGCTGTGCCAAAAATAACCTAATGATCCAGACCTGCTACCTCACCTTGTTTGAGAAACTGACCTCACCTTGTTTTACAAGCTAATGGTCACCTGGTTCTATGAAATTGACCCCCTCTGATTTCACAAGTCCACCTTCTTGCACTTTGCAGCTCTTCTCAGGCTTTGCAAAACCCCCACCCTGTAAATAGTACTCCCACCTTGTCCTTTGCTGCTGACACCATTTTGGCCTCAGCCCATCTGCTGGCAGATGTCCTAATAAATAACTTGCCCCCCCCCATCCTCGGCCAGCCTGGTTCCTTTCTGCATTCTACCTAACAATAATTAAAATTGTTTTCTCCTGTTTCTCTCTTGGGTTAATTTAATTTGTAGCACAACCAAAGAACCTAAGAGGGTGGATAGATGCCATTTTTTTCCTCTCCTAAGCCATAATCAAAGAAGGCATTAGTGGAATTGATTCAGTGGCAGCATTGGTATGCTAAGAAATTATTTTACGCACTTTTTTAAATGAGCCATGCAATTTTGAAAAAATTGGTTTCATGAACGTTATGCAATCCTAACACATTTAAAAATTCGATGTGCTTTCTCTTGTTGCCCAATTACTTAATTTTATTTTCTTAGAAAAAATATTAATAGAATTTCTAATTTAATTATCCTATGGTCATAGGGCTGTCATTGGAAGTGGTACACAGAGATCCCAGAGAGGGGTACCTCAAAATAGTCCCTGACAAACACTGTGGAAAAGAATTTCTAGGCATGTCAGATGTTGAGGCACAGAGATTTATTTAGGAAAACAAGAAATACACATTCAAGGGACAATGCAGTGCATCTCAATAGTGAGAGAGCTTTGAGGTTTCTCAGGCTGTTTTTCTGTAGGAACTTGGTGAGGGGTGGGCATGGGAAACTATGTGGGAATGACATTAGTCTGGTGATCACAAGAGGGTTATGTCTTTTATATTATCTGATCAATAGATAACACTGGGAAACTACCCTATTTTGTAGATTTTGTTATCATCCTTTGCTCAATTCATTCTAAAAAATACATGTTAGTGGGTTAATTAAGATTTCACAGGACATTTTTTATGAGAAAGTTAATTTCCAGGAACTTTAGGCTTGTGAGTGAAGATTTGTTGATTTCCCAGAAATTTGAGAGCCTAGGAAAGAGAACTACTTTGGGGAATGAAAGCATGAGGAACTTTAGCACAAAGCCTTTATATTAAAGTTGTGTTTTTCTTATTTCTCCATTTGTCTCCTTTTTACCTATCTTTATTTTTTCTATCCTACCTTAAGATAATATAACTGATTTCAATTCTTTGAAATTATTTGTCTTATTTTTATTTCAATTCTTTGAAATTAATTGTCTTATTTTTATTGCAAAGAATATGGCCTGTCTTGGTAATTGTTCCATTTGTATTTGAAAATAATGCATGATGTACTGTGGTTATGTAGAAAGTTCTGGAAAAATCAATTAGGTCAATATGGGCGGTAGTGTTGTGCAAGTTTTATAATCCACATTGAATTTCTTTCTATTTGATTTATCAATTAATGATAGAACGATATTAAAATCTCAGCTATAATTGTGAATTTGTCTATTTTTCCACTCATGCCTATTAGTTTTTGCTTCATGTGTTTTAAAACTCTAATGGTTTATACAGATTTATAATTGTTATATCCTTTTGAAGAACTGACAACTTTATCATTATGAAATTAACCTCTATATCTGATAATATTTCTGGCTCTGAAATCTAATTAGTATGATACTAGTGCAGCCCCTCTGATATTCTTTTCATGTTTACATAGTGTGTCTCTATTACACAGTTAATTTCAACCAATCATTGTCATTACTAGAGCCCATATAGTTGGGTTTTGCCTTTTCATAGGATCCAATTTGACAATTAAGTCTTTTTAATGGTCTTCTTTAGATCCTTTTTATATAGAATGAAATTTTAGATAGGTTTTTGGAGTTTTTTAATTTATTTGATTTCGGTACTGGAGATTGAAACTAAGGGTGCTCTAGGGGTACGACTGATCTAACACAGGGGTACCATATATCTACCCCTCAACACTTTTTATTATTTATTTTGAGCCAGGGGCTCACTAAGTAGTCCAGACTGGCCTCAAACTTGTGATCTCCTTATTCAACCTCCCAAGTGGCTGGGATTACAGCCATGTGCTACTGCTTCTGGCTAGACAAATTTAAGTGTGAAATCTTGTTGTTTTCTATTTGTTTCATCATCCTTTTTCTTTTTTTTTTTTTTTGTTGGTGCTGGGAATTAAACCAAGGGGCAGTCTACCTCTTATCTATACCCTCGGCCCTCTTTATTTTATTATATTTATTTGCGTCTTGACGCACTGCTTGTAATGAGAAGTCTGCTCTTGTCCATATTTTAGTTCACTTGCTTTAGCTGTATGGCACATAGGGCTGTCTATCACTGCTCTTCAGCAATTTACTTGTTGCGTGTTGGTGCGGTTTTCTTCATGTTTTACATACTTGGAGTTTCTTGAGCTTCTTGGATCTGGAGGCATACAGTTTTTATTATATTTTTGACCATTACTCCTTAATTTTTTAAAGTCTAGATTCTGTCTTCTTCCAACACACTGATAATAGTTACTTTATTCTGTTTGCTGTTATCCATAATTCATTCATTCTTTCTTTCTTTTTTTTTTTTTTTGCGGTACCAGGGATTGAACACAGGGGCATTCTACCTCTGCGCTACACCCCCGGCCCTATTTTTTATACTTTATTTTTAAACTGGGTCTCACAAAATTGCAGAGGGCCTCACTAAGTAGAGAGAGAGAGACAGGGAGAGAGAGAGAGAGAGAGAGAGAGAGAGAGCTGAGTCTGGCCGCAAACCCGGATCCTCCGGTCTCCACCTCCCAAAGTACTGGGATTACAAGCGTGTGCCACCACGCCTGGCTTCATTCTTTCTTTTAACCTTTTCCTCAATCTTCTTTTCCTTTGAGTTTCATTTTGTATAATTCCTATATCTTCAAATTTATTAATCTTTCCTTCCAAAATAGCTAATCTCTTTTTAATCTCAGAGTATATTTTTCATCTCAGATATTATATTTTTAAACTCGAAAAGTTATTATAACTCCCATTTCCTTCATTATTAAATTCATGAATACTTTTTTATTTTGACCCCACTGGGTGTAATAAAATGGCTTGTTAACCAATTTAGGTATGAATTAGATTATCTCTGTCATTTCCTTGTTTTTTAGTAAGTTTTTCACCTTTTTTATATGCTATATTTTTCTGCTTTGTGTACCCAATGATTTCTAATTGAATGCTTGACTCATATCATGTGAGCATTTTTTTGTTTTGCTTTGCTTTGTTTTGTTTTGTTTCTGGGACCTAGTTATATTTCTTGAAAATAATTCAATCACTTTGAGGCTTTATTAGTTGGGACCAGAATAGCCTTCAATTTATTGCTAATTTGGTCCCATTACTGATTAAATATCTTTCTGAAAATTCAACCCACTAACCTTCATTAAGAGGTTTTTCTAGAGCCAGGGTGGCTGTGCAATTTTATAATCCCAGTACCTAAGACAGGAGGA
Organism: Glis glis; assembly: GCA_004027185.1. NCBI lineage: Eukaryota > Metazoa > Chordata > Mammalia > Rodentia > Gliridae > Glis > Glis glis. The sequence continues at coordinate 17,214 of PVJS01027858.1, forward strand.
TCAGAGGTCCAAGGCCATAACTGCATGGCACATAGTGAGTGCTATGTATTTTTAGCAGTGTTTAGTGGTTGGACAAGTCCTGAATTTAAACTCACACAAGCACTGTTGAAATTATTTTGATAGTTAAGCATACATAGGCACTTCAGAAAACGTGTCCCTTGTCATATCTAATTTGAGACACATATACATAAAAAGAAAATACTATATATTCTCCATAAATATTACTTTTTACAGTCACTCTTTTGTTATATATCAATGAAGGTTTTATTCATGGTGAGGCATAATAGGTTTTCTGGAAGTCTCAGGGAGGCCTGGCCAGGTTTCAAGTATTTCATGCCTCATCCTGAGAGTATCCTGCAACTTCATAGCTAATGGTACCATGAAGAATGTATTTCTACTGCAGTAGACACCTTTGACAACTCCACTCTACTCTGTTCATTAAAATTTTCCCATAAACAAGAGATTGACTTGAATACTCCTACTCCTGCACCACAGTTGACATGTGTCCATCCATTATGTGTTCCATGATCTAAACTGAACATAGCAGTTAGATCCAGGGCAAATGGGTTATAGTTAAATTGTGTCTTGATGTGGCAAATTTTTCTGGGAGTTAACTATTAGAAGAGGTCAGGACTTATGGTTTGAATGTGTCAAAGAATATCCAGTTGAGTAGTGAGGACATTCTGCTACAAGGGAAAGGGACTAGCGGTAAAGGCAGAATCCAGGACCTTCTATTGTGATTGGAAACAACAGTAATTCCTATTAACTCTCCTGCCTGAGACATAGAATCATGTGGAATTTTGCATTGCTGTTTGACACTGTTCAACATGATCACCTGAGAGCTATCAAGAAAGGCATTGTTTATGGCATGTAGATTAATATCAATCATTGTGTTAGAATGTGACATACTTCTTTTCATTTAATTGCATGGAGTTAATCTTGTAGCACCTCCCTAAAATTTGAGTTTTAAGTATCCATCCATGTTTTTAAAAGGAAAAGTCACTTTAAATTTTAGGGATAAGGAAGTTGGTGATTTTATTTTTGTCATTATCTTGGTGAGTTCAACTGTTATAACAAAGTACCATAGATTTGGCTACTCATAACCAACTGAAATTTATTTCTCACAGCCCTGGATGATTGAAGAACATGATGAAGGTCCCAATGTGGTTGGGTTCTTGGGCAAGCCCTTTACTGAGCTGCAGATGGTCATATTCTACTGTGTCCTCTCCTGGTGAAATGGGCAAGGGAGCTCTCTGGGCTTCTTTTTATTACGGCATTTATTGATCCTATTCATGCTGGCTCTACCCTCATAACCAAATCATTTCTCAAACACTGCATCTTTAAATATTATCAAATTGGGGGTTAATGTTTCAATTTTTATTAGGTCCTTGGAGAAATTTTATCTAAGTTTCTCAGTGTAATGTGCATCTGTTATTTTTTGGCCAACAAATATGTGGATCCCCTCTACTTCTGCTAATATGAACTTGGAGGTTTCCATTTCTCTATACTTTCATAATTTGGAGTAAGGGCCCATCTACAACACCAGACCAAAGACAAACATTTTACTTTATCTCACTGACCAGAATGATCTGCTCATGGAATGTTACTCTGGATTCAATCAGAGCAAAAGGATTCAATGAGACTTATGATCAAAACTTTGGGTACAAGACCCATTGATTTCCTTAGTACATTACACATAAAAGTTATAAGGACTGAAGTTGCTCTATCTTTTTGACTTACTAATGGAAAATTAAGCTACCCCACATAAGGTAATGTGGAGAAATGTATAGAAACCAACTCATGGTAGTATAATTGAGCCTCAAGCCTGCAGCTAACCACAACTATTGTCTGCCTTACAAGTGACTATTTTAAAATATGAGAAAATTACTTTCTTTTGTTTAGGCCAATGTGTGTGTGTGTGTGTGTGTGTGTGTGTGATTTTTTATTTGTATGGTAGACAAAAAAACAGACACACAAAAAAATCAACAACAACAAAAAGACTTCAGACACTAACACCTGGCTGAATTTGCCATATATTCCAAGAAACTCCTGCTCAGGGAAGCATAGCTAAGTTTAGCCAACAATTAGAAAAAAGGTCAATATCTATTGTCTGTTGGGTCCACAATAGGGTGGTCAATAACTATGAGTTGAAAACAAGAGCTCTGACAGTTACCTTCCACAAACTCTTGAATTGATAAAAGAAAAAATAAATTTCCTACTTGAAGTGCAAGTTAGAGATGAAGAGACCCATGAAAAGAAGTTAAATCACAGTAAGAGAGGATGAGAATTGAGATGGACTAAGTATCTCTATCAAGTCAGTTTCCTGTTATTTGCCCTTATCATAATTCATGCTCTTAATAAGAATTACAGACTTCCGAGTTTTCTCTGCATGACTCTATACATTTTCACTTTTTAAAAGTTAATTGAACAAGTCTTCAGGGAATAAAATGGCTTAATTAAAATATTTCACTTTGATATCATATGGATTTATAGCTTTCAGACATTTTTTACTTTAGATCTTTGAAATAATTTTATTACTACTTTTATTTTAATCATTTTATTATTCTAAATTCAGGATTATTTGGACATATCTGTGTTTGCCAAGGCTCATAAGCCTTAGGAAATGGTGAATTAAATTTCACTGAATATAAATTATCCCTAAATAAAATGATATGATAGAAACAATTTGCTAGTAATCATCATTATCATAATCATTATCATCACCCTCCTCATAATTCTCCTCCAATGATAAGATGAACTCTGGGTGAAAATATCAGACATGTAAAACTGACAGAATTCTAACACTGGTTGAGGCTGGATAATGGATACATAGAGATTCATTTTAGCATTGGTTTAATTTGTATGTTCGGAATTTTACATAACAAAAAGAAAAAAATACTCAAATATACACATTCACATACACATCAGACAAAAATAATATTTGGTCATAGGATAAGTAATTATTGGAACTAAAGAAATCTTAATACTAAGAATTGTATAATATTCCTTACAGTATTTGTTCAGGGTGCAGTTAAATTGTCTACAATTCACCAGTCTTGAGTAATATACCTATGAGAGATGAGGAAAGCCTCTATTTTGGGCAATGATACAAAAATACTTAACAAGACAAGCAAAATACTTTTACAAGTGTCTATGAAATGACTAGTAACATAATATAGAATGGTGGCACTCCATGAAAATTTAGAATCCAGCATTCCGTGTTTGAGGCTTGATTCTATCAATTACCAGCTGTGTGAGCTTATCAAAGTAATTGAACCTCTCTGAGGCCCAGTTTCATCAGTAAAATGTCAGTGATAGCACTTGCCATCTAAGATTGTTTTGAGGAAAAGTCGAATAATGCATGCAAAAGCTATTTGTGAAACTTAAATTATGGTTATTATTCACTCCTATTTTGTGTCTTAGAAACTTTTTTGAATAGAAATGCATAACCAGCAACTCACTTATTCTGCAATTTGTAAAGAATTCAAAATGTTGAAAAGTGTCATCTCTTTTATCTAGTACTTTTCTTTTTGATTTTGTAGTTCACAGACAGCAACAGTCAATTACTAACCTAGATCCAAATGCATTAATACAATCATTCTGCGTGCTCGAACAAATAACAACCCGAATTGAGAAATAAATTGTTGAATAAAATATGGCAGATCACAAAGTATTTCATAAAAGTTCATAGACTGTGTTGTCCAATACATCTAGCTATTTAGCTAAGAATGCATAAAAGAAGAATAGTTTCCTTTATAAAACATGCACATACATCATTGATTTTGTAAATTGTATTTCTTAGCAAGGAATAGATATGGATAGCTTTAGGGGAGACAGCTATGATGTTCAAAGACAGATGAATTTGGCATGAGAACACTCAGACTGAATACTCCCTTTTTTAGGTATTTATTTTTCTAGTTTTTTGACTTTGGATATTGACTATTTCTGAATGTTAGTTCCTTGATTTTCAGAAGAATAATGATAGTTGCTGCTCCATCTCTTGCTGCTCTAAGAGTTCTTGTAAACACTTTATTAACTGACATACATATACATACATTTGGCCTATCATACATTTTAATGACTTGAATAAATATTAAGTTAATTAGTGAAAAAGTCATTTTTCTTTGTCTCTTTTAAAAACAAATTTATCCAAATTAGAAAATTATTTTGAGAAATAGAATCAGATTTTTTGAAAGAGACTGTTCATGATGAAGGATAAATAAAATGTGGTGATTGTGGTAAGTCCCTATGTCCTGTGACTGTAAAATTGAAAAATTTCCAACAAATGGAAGTATTTTTCTTGAAAAAAATTTGTTAAAGCCATGCATGATGGTGTATACCTGTAATCCCAATTCTTGGGAGGCTGAAAGAAGGATTTTAGGTTTGAGGCCAGTCTCAGAAGCTTACCAAGACCCTCAGCAACTTATTGAGACCCCGTTTTAAAATAAAATTAAATAGGGCTGGGGGTATGGCTCAGAGGATGAATGCTGCTAGGTTCAATTGCCAGTACCAAAAAAGAAATAAAGAACAAAAAAGCAACAATAACAACAAAAAACTTGTTAAAAATGCCTTTTACCTCTGATCAGTACACATGCCATGTAAACCTAAGCTGTAGTGTCTGTAAAATAAATATGTATAAATAGAAATTATATATGCACTCATAAATAAATGTACAAAATAGGTGTATGTTTCTGTCTTTGCCTATGCATTACTAAGTAATTTTCCCTATGCAAACAAATTACTTAAACTGTGTGATACTAAAAACAACCTGTCTGAAATATATTTTTCTTGGTCTTATAATAATAACTATTTTCAATCTTATCTTACTTATCCAGTTGAAATGTATAATCAATTTTAAAATTAAATATGTTTTTAAATCAAATTAATACTATCAGAAATGTATAGTCATTTATACTATATAATGCATCTTTAGTCAACAAGTTATACTGAAATTAAAAATAGAAATGAGTATATAATTTTTGGTAAATAGAAATAAAGACACAAGATGGCAGTAATAGTCTTCATGAGTTAATGGAAATATGGCAATGCATTGAAAACTTTTAATGTACTTCTCTTTTATTTTCAGTATTAAAGAAGTTTTCATTTCTGTGCATAAACATTCATGAGTTCTATGAACTTTGAAGACATGTTATTGGGGGCATGTTATTCACTTATTGGCAGCCATTGCATTTTGCAAAATTAGCTTTACTTTTCAAAAACCTTCATTTCTTCACCCATATAATGAACATATTAATTAGATATACTTTATGTCTTTTCCACTTCTGGATATCTATAACCTTTATTGAATAGGAGTTATTCTTCACTAGGTTTGGAACAATTACTGTTCCCTAACTTACATATAAGTGGTAATGTATTTATTATCACTTGACATTTTATAAACTACTATTAGGTTGTACATATCACTTGCTAAAATGCATTTGTTAAATCAGTATTTATTAAAAATGTACCATGTAGAGATAGCAGATAGAACATGGGTATACATATTCTGAGAGAGTACACAGTCTCATTGGCCTTATTTGCTACTCAGAGTTCTTCCTCCCTCTTTCTTCCTTCCTTTTTCTGTACTAAGCTATGTTATTTTTCCCTTTCGTTTTTTCTTTTCCTCGTGATTTACCATTGGGATTTAGTCTTTTAAATTTATTATTATTACATTCTGTTTTCCAGAGTCTAAATATAGAGACACCCCGCCCAGGAAAAATGAGGTTAGTGACTATTTGTGATCCTACAAATTCCAAGTTTGTCAAGTGAAATTCAAGTTATTGAACTAATGTGTCAAATATGAAACCAATTGAGGATAAAAATTGAATCAGGATGCAAACTGTAGCTATCTCAATGTTCATTCTCTTTTTCTCTGTCCATTGTTGAATCTCTAATAATTTGAGCCCTTTTAATTTATAATATCTTATGCTTTCTTGTGGCATGTAATAATAGAACATAGTCTACTCCAATATAGTATTTATCTTGCAATACCTCCTGTCTTAAACCATCCTTGATCAGATAATTCCTATTATTATTCCCATTTTTACATGACTGAATTGAGGCAGAGAGATTGAGTAGGCATCCAGGCAGTCTAAGTTTGAAGTATGCACATGCCAAAAGTGTTGTGAAGAGAGGTACTACTGTCCAATAAGCCATCAAATCTGAGTAACAAGTATAGATATAAAAGATAGCTATTATTTTCCAGGCATGGTGGTGCATGCCAGTAATCCTAGTACTTAGGAGGTTGAGACAGGACGATCGCAGGTTTGAAGTCAGCCTCAGCAATTTAATGAGACCCTCAACAACTTAGTGAAACTCCGTCTCAAAATAAAAAATAAAATAGGGCTGGGGTGTAGCTCAGAGGTAGAGTGTCCCTGAGTTCAATCCCCAGTACCACACATAGATAGTAGATAGATAAATAGATAGATGGATAGATAGATTGATAGATAGATAGATAGATAAATGATAGATAGATATCATGTGTGCATAGATAGATAGATGATAAATAGATAATTATTATCTTATTTCCTCTGTACAAGGATTCCACCTCAAACAATTATTTTCCAGATTTGTTTGGTATTTTTCATTCGTTCCATCATCTAGTAGAGGGAGAAGAGTGAGAAAACTCTAAGTAACAGAAATAAAAACAAACATCATTGATTTGTGAAATTGTTATTTAATTTCAAATGTTAATTCCAAGGAAAATCAAAGATAAAAGGATGAACAATATATGTTTGAGTGCAAATGGCTGCTGCTATAGTCTTCAAACACAAAAGCAAAAGAACAGTGATTTTCTGAAATGCAACAAAGAAGTCTGGGTGCTAGCCAATTTAGAAACAAACAAAAAGCATTAATATGAGAAAAAAAATCCCTGCCTCCAGACCAACTCGTCACTTACAGGAGTATTGCTATTTAGCAAAATGATAATGGCAATATCCTCAACCAAACCCCAAGAGAAACAACTAAAAACCTTGGTTTTCATGGATTCCCTTTCTGTTTCAAGGTTCCTATGGGAAGTTTAAAGGCAACTGAAAGCAGAGGGTAATGTAAAATGACCCTGACTCAGTGGAAACTTTAAAAAGGCATGGAAGGTTTAAAAAAAAGTCATCCTAATTCTCGGAATTGCAGGTATTTTCTCTTTAGGAAGCCGGCCAAAGCCCTTTCATGCCTGTGAAAGTAAGCTGTGTGCTACTTTTTGATAATATCGCCCATGATAAATCTCAAATGGTGAGGAAGTTCATTTTAGATACAGATCTGAAGCTAACTTATCTGGTCAGAAAATCTTGCTGTAAATCTTTCAACAACAAGATGACTTGTGAGATTTTTAGTAATCCTGGATTGTGTCTGTGGAGAAAATGTGACATGAACAGTTTTCTCTATAGTTTCAGCTAAGATGAAGAAATACATGACCTAAGGAAATATAAATCCACATGTGAGCAACAATATCACGTCTTCCTAGAGCCCATAATGTAAAGATTAAATTGTGAGATTATAATTTTATTGGCCCCCACGTGTTGCCACATTTATCAATTTCATGGGGCCCAATTTAACAAGTCTAAAATAGAAATCATTCAAATCTATTATGATTCTTTTTTCAAAATGAAGATGTGACCCACCGTCCTGTTTTCTATAGGCAGTAGGTAGGGTGGTCATGCACATCTCAAAAGTGTCATCTGAAATTCTTTTTTTTTTCTTTTTTTGAGGTACCAGGGATTGAACCCAGGGGCATTCTACCTCCGAGCTACACCCCTGGCCCCATTTTTTATACTTTATTTTGAAACCAGGTCTCACGAAGTTGCGGAGGGCCTCACTAAGTAGCTGAGGCTGGCCATGAACCCGGATCCTCCGGTCTCAGCCTCCCAAGTACTGGGATTACAAGCATATGCCACCACGCCCGGCCTCATCTGAAATTCTAATGGTGTAGAGGGGCCAACTAGAGAGAGTTCAAGCAGAAACTGGAATTTTTAGCTAGCCTCAAAAAATACTGTATAAATACTGAATTTTTAATCGATTAGAATTATTTTTTCTCTATTTTTCTTTTGTGCAGTAGACACTTGGAATAGCAAACATAACAAGGTTTCAGTGGGAACTGTGATAAAACATTGATGTTTTGGGAATACTAAGTAATATGATAATCAACCTGAGTATGTTTTGCTTGTTTAGAGATAGTATTATATTATATTAAAACTTACCTTTGGTCTGGGGGTGTACTTCAGTGGCAGAGCACTTGCCTAGCATGTGTGAGGCCCTGGATTCTATCTCCAGAATCACAAAAACAACAATAACAAAAACTATAAAACGTACCCTTCCTAAGATATGTAACCCTCACTTGCACTAGAGAAAAGCAAAAAAAGTCTAATTCCCATTTTAGCCCTTTGATATATTGTGCAGCTACGAATAAATCATCCTCTTATCATTCTATTCTTGAAGGATTTCAAGCAAAACACTAAAGCTCTCTCATCTTCAGTTTAGCCTTCTATAAAATGAGGGGGCTGGAGCAGATTATTTCTGTGTCTTGTAATTGTAAACTTATGTTTTTCATTATTTTGACATTTATCTTTAATTTTCACAACTAAGAAAAATACATTAATTTATTTTATTTTATTTTTTATTTTTTTTGCGGTACCAGGGATTGAACGCAGGGGTGTTCTACCTCCGCGCTACGCCCCCGGCCCTATTTTTTATACTTTATTTTGAAACCGGGTCTCACGAAGTTGCGGAGGGC
>PVJS01027859.1:0-25937 GCA_004027185.1 Glis glis
TTTTTTTTTTTGCGGTACTGGGGATTGAACCCAGGGGCATTTTACCTCTGAGCTACACACCCAGTCCTAGTTTTTATTCTTTATTTTCAAACAGGGTCTCGCTAAGTTGCGGAGGGCCTCACTAAGTAGCTGAGGCTGGCCACGAACCTCGATCCTCCAGTCTCAGCCTCCCAAGTACTGGGATTACAAGTGTGTGTCATCACGCCTGGCTTGGGTAAATAATTTTAAAAAAAATCTGAATGTACAATATCTTGGCCAGGCTGCACTGGTGACAGTCATTCTCAGATCTCCTCCCACAGCTGGTGGGGTGTAAATTGGCACGAACTCTTTGGAGAGCTATTTGGTATTGACTAGTAAGTGTGAAAAATCTATGTTCCAAGATGGAGCCATTCCACTGCTAGGCGTGCAGAGGAAAATCTCACATATTTGGGAGAGGAGGTGTGTACCACCATGTTCCTGGCAGTATTTTTTATATTGGCAAAAAAGAATGCCCCTTGATCGTCCGGTGAAATGCTATCTGCATCCACTTGACTGAACCTCAAAAGCAGTGTTGGAAAAAAAAAGTGCCGCCTGGCCTGAGAAACCATGAGAGATCTCTCTGCTCACTTGGTAGTATAGGGTTGTGCAGGAGATGGTCAGCAACAGGCATAGGGGAGCGAGTAATTACGGAGGGGACTCATGGGGAACCAGGCAAGAGGGTGCACCAGCGGCTTGAGCAACCCTTGTAATGTTTTATTTCTTTGAAAACAATTTGAGCCATGATAAGATACTAAGATTAGAGCTAAGCAATGGGTCCGGGCCATTTTGTTACATTGTTTGCTATGCTCTTCTTATATGTTTGGAAGATACTTCTTTTGTTTTTTTTTTTGAAAAAAGACTTTAAGTGACAGTGTGGGGCTCAGCCACTGGTCTTCAACTGCGTCTAAGGGTGCTTTCCACTTTTGCCACAGCGAAGCATCTTTACAAGCAATAAAGGTCTTAATTGCCGAGGAACCTACCTACGGCTTTTTAAAATGAGTTTTGTATTTCGGTGTCCTCCAAAGACTTCCTTTGAAAGGAAGAGTTCTGCTTAAATCATAAATAAGGAAAAGAGGCAAAAGAATGAGCTGATTTCTGAGATGGACTTCCTGTCTGCAATCTGCAATCCTGGGACCTGATCCTGGGTCTCAGGGGAATGAGCTCACTTTCCTTGTCTCTGTGATTCTGATGTTTAAATCAGGTTCTTTGCTTTTTTGTGTTAATTGTGCTCATGAGGACTGACTCTGCCTCCAAAGGGAATACTCCATACTCTCAGGTTCTGGTTCTCTGGGCTGCAAAGATCTTGCGATACTCAGCCCACACGCAGGGAGCCAGGTGATTCCTGGGCTGCCGAGCTGCAGGCACCAAGCAAGCCTTTCCGGTTCTGTCCTGTCATTTGAGAAATAAGGAAATTGAAACCCAGAGGCAGTGACTCACCAAGGGCTCAGGTCCCCCGAGGCTCAGCAGAAGTCAGCAGCCCGACAGCTTCTTAACTCCCATCTTGAACAGTACCCTGAGTGAACTTTAGCTCCTATAACTCAGAGTAGAGTGCTCCCGTGCTTAAGTCCTCCCGTGGTTTTCTATCTCTTAGCATGCAGTCTTCGCTAGGCCTTGAAGCTGTGTCCCCTTCTCCCAGCCTTCATCGGGACCCACTCTCCTCTGTAACCTGGGCTGTAGCTATTCTGCCCTGCCCTTCCTGCTGGTCTTTGCACACATCTGGCGAATCTGCCCCAGGACCTTTACATTGCTCTCCTGGCTGCCATGTGTGTGTTCTTGGCTGCTCTAAAGAAACATCCCCAGGCCTCAGGCTTCCTTGCAGCCTTCCACTCTGCCACTCAGAAGTCTCTTCAGCCTGTTATCCTATTTTGTTTTTATTTTCTTGATGGCCCTTATTGTGACCTGATGTTATTTTATATGGTCTATCTCCGTGTGCCCATCTCCTCCCATTAGGATGAAAGGTTCATAGGGCACAGTCTCTTTCTGTCCTGCCCAGCATCACCGGCATGCAGAACAGTGCTAGACATTTTAGGTACTTGTTTTGGGGTGTCCTCAGCACCACCTTTGGGTTCTGTGATTTTCTAGGACTCACAAGACTCAGTGTCTTATCATACTTAGTGGGGAAAATTGATAACCATAGGACACAAAGCAAAATCAGCGAAGGGGAGGAAGAGGTACATGGGGCTAAGTCCAGAAGGAACAGGGCAAGTTTCCCAGAGTCCTTTCTCAGTGGAGTCACGCCCGATTCAGGTAATTCTTTTAGCATGGAATTGTGACCACAGACGTCAAGTGTGGCCTCTGGGGAGGTCCACTGGACACCCAGGCCCTGAACTTTTTTTACCATGGGCTGGTCACATAGGCACCTCTGCCTCACATGTACCAGAATTCCAAATTCCCAGAAGAAAGTAGGTGTTCAGTACAAGCTGCATTGCTTGTAAGCACTGTTCACCATACTTGTCATATAGGGAAAGACATTGGTGTTGAGAACTGTTTCTCGTTCAGTTTCCTAGACAGCAGTCAGGATTAGCCTTGCAATAGGCTTTTCAAAGGATGGGAATCTCGGGCCTGCCACGTTAACTTTTCTCTGCATAGCTCTTAATATGTAAGAATGAGTGGGTCTGAATGAATCAGCCCAGTGTGGCTACAGGCTCAGGGCCTGTAAGATCAGACCTTAAGACTCCTGAAGGCCCTAGGGTACCTTCCCCCCACCCTTGTCGTCAGTCCTGCTCCTAGCCACAGAGATGAGAGGGAAGTCTGTCCTCTCCACCCTGTCCCCACCCCTTGATGAGCATAACTCCCTCCGGCCCAGGTGTTGAAGCACAACGGGTCATCAGAGATCTTGAACAAGCTGTACGACACGGCCATGGACAAGCTGGAGGTGGTCAAGAAGGACTACGATGCCCTGCGGAAGCGGTACAGTGAGAAGGTCGCCATCCACAACGCGGACCTGAGCCGCCTGGAGCAGCTGGGGGAGGAGAACCAGCGGCTGCTGAAGCAGACGGAGATGCTGACCCAGCAGAGGGACACGGCCATCCAGCTGCAGCACCAGTGCGCCCTCTCCCTGAGGAGGTAGGAGCCCCCCGTGGGAGGAGAAGGAGCAGAGCCCGCCGCCCCACCCTCACGGAGAGTGGCCCGAGAGCCACATGATCACCTTTGTGGGCTGTGGTCATCTGCAAGGCTCCTGGCCACAGCCAGGGGGAAGAACAGCTTGGGCTACTGTGATTTTTCAATTGATAAATACTTCTAGCCGGGAAACATTTTTTGACACTTAATGTGTCTTAGGAATTATAGCTCCTTCCTCCCATCCGAACAACCTGGTGTGTGCTGAGCATCCTGCCTCTTAGGTCCCCACATGCGCCTCTCCTTCTGTGCGAGCCACCGCCTAGCAAATGGGACAGTTAATTGTGTAGAGCACTGTCTTTCCTCAAATTTCTTTTTTTTTTAAACTTTATTTATTTATTTATTTATTTATTTGCAGTACCGGGGATTGAACCCAGGGGCATTCTACCTCCGAGCTATACCCCAGCCCTATTTTTTTATTCTTTATTTTGAAACCGGGTCTCGCTAAGTTGTGGAGGGCCTCACTAAGTAGCTGGCCGCGAACCCGGATCCTCCAGTCTCAGCCTCCCAAGTACTGGGATTACAAGCGTGCACCACCATGCCCGGCTTTCTTTTTTTTTTTAATTAATGAATTTCATCTTTAGAGACATGATCCCTACTCTCAAACAGTATTGCATAAAGCTCACCAACCAGCTCTCTGGAGCGTTCCTCGGTTTCACGTGAAAAGTGTTCTTTGGGTCTAAATAGGTTTGGGAGCCGGGCGTGGTGGCGCATGCTTGTAATCCCAGTACTTGGGAGGCGGAGACCGGAGGATCCGGGTTCGCGGCCAGCCTCAGCTACTTAGTGAGGCCCTCCGCAACTTTGTGAGACCCGGTTTCAAAATAAAGGATAAAAAATAGGGCCGGGGGTGTAGCTCGGAGGTAGAATGCCCCTGGGTTCGATCCCCGGTACCACAAAAAAAATAAATAAATAAAAAATAGGTTTGGGGATTGCCAGGTTGAGCCCATTCAGCTTTCTTTGCTACAGATTTCTCAGGGCCCTCACTGTGGTGTTCTGCATTGGATTCTCAGAAGTGGGGGCAGGATGCAATTTCCCAGACTGAAGTCATCAGGGTACATGCCTACTTGGCTTGGGATGGAGGCCCGTGCAGGATTGGTGCTCTTGAGAACATATTTTGGGAAATGCTGCTCTAGAGCAGCAGGCTAAACTTGCAGGTGCCACCTGGCCTGGGTGGACTGAGTTGACCTCATGACCTTGGCCAGCCGCTCACGTTGCAAGGCCATACTGTCCCTGTCTGTAAAATGAAGTGGTTGGAGCAAATCATCATTCAGGCCACTTTTGTCTGTCCTGTGCTGCGATTCTGGCATTGTTTTATTTTTGTTATTTTTTTCCCAAAACAACGTAGCCTGACCATGGAGGAAGCATGCAGTTATTTCTAGTAGAGTAGAGGGCATGCAGTCCTCAGTTCAACTTCTGGTATTTGTAAAAGGCTGAGAAAAATGACAGGTCCAGGGCACCGGTCCTCCGTGACCGTTCTCCCTTGGGGTGCAGAGGATGACCTCATCCAGAACTTCATGCTTGACTGTCCAGCACAGTGGAGCTAGCGGGGGTGGGGAGCAGAGCAGCCTGACAGCTGACCGGCAGGCCCCGCCCCTCCCACATTCCCGCCACCTTCCTCCCCCAGGTTCGAGGCGATCCACCATGAACTGAACAAGGCCACGGCACAGAACAAGGACTTGCAGTGGGAGATGGAGCTGCTGCAGTCAGAGCTGACGGAGCTGAGGACCACACAGGTGAAGACGGCCAAGGAGTCGGAGAAGTACAAGGAGGAGCGGGATGCCGTGTACAGCGAGTACAAGCTCATCATGAGTGAGCGCGACCAGGTCATCTCTGAGCTGGACAAGCTGCAGACGGAGGTGGAGCTGGCCGAGTCCAAGCTCAAGAGCAGCACATCTGAGAAGAAGGCCGCCAGCGAGGAGATGGAGGCGCTGCGGCAGGTAGGCGGGCTACGTGGTGCGTGAGAGCGAGAAGGCTGCTGAGTGGCAGCGGAGAGCTTCGCGTTGTAGCCTAAATGCTTGCTGGGTGTCAGCCACCACGCAGGGCACCGCTGAGCTCAGGTTCAGTGCCCTGTTCTCGTCTGGGCTATACAGGACAAATGGGGAGGGAGGTCCAGTCCTGGACATCCAGGAAGAAAGTCCGATGACACAGATGCTCTGACATCCAAACCCACACTTAGGTAATCATAGACCAGTCTCGTGCTGAAAGTTAGTGATATCTCAATCTTGTTCGTTATGAAGCAAGATCCCAAGACCAAGTTCTTAGACCAGGGATCTCTTTTCCACATGGATCAGAAGAGAACCCCAGGGGCTCTTTGCCCTGTGTGTGTCTCACCTAGACTACTCTTTACGGGGCTGCTCCAGGGCCCTGCTGTAAGATGCGCTAGTCGGCTGAGCCCAGTGCCCTTCTCCTCCAGCGTTGCTCCTGGGGGTTGGGCCGCTAGGGTTGGGGGGCTGGAGCATTGAGTAGCATGGAGATGGGCCACTCAGCTCAACTCCTGAGTGATCAGTGTGAATTCTCTGCATCTGTCCTCCTGACCACCCCACCTCATCACCCACCAACGCTCCTCACCCTGAAGTCCAGTTGCGCCCTCTGGGGCGAGGACAGCGTAGGGAGTCCCTTCCCATCCTGCCAGTCAGTGTCGTGGCTCTGATTAGAGTTTCTAGATGTGATCATAGCAGGTTTCTTTCCCCTGTCAGAGTAGCTCTTTATTCATGTGTCCTTGTTCTACTTCCCTGTGTAGGTCATTTAGAATGCAGGCTTTAAAAGTGGTCTGTGGGCCGGGCGTGGTGGTGCATGCTTGTAATCCCAGTACTTTGGGAGGTGGAGACCGGGGGATCCGGGTTCGCAGCCAGCCTCAGCTCTCTCTATCTCTCTCTCTTTCCCTGTCTCTCTCTCTCTCTCTCTCTCTCTCTCTCTCTCTCTCTCCCTGTCTCTCTCTCTCTCCTTAGTGAGGCCCTCCGCAACTTCGTGAGACCCGGTTTCAAAATAAAGTATAAAAAATAGGGCCGGGGGTGTAGCGCGGAGATAGAACGCCCCTGCGTTCAATCCCCGGTACCACACACACAAAAAAAGTGGTCTGTGGGAAGTGGAAAGCCAGGTGTGAAGGGGGGTGCAGAATGGCAGGACAGTGCGCGTTAGATTACCAGAACAGCTCACTCTGTGCCAGGCACCAGGCTGAGGGTGGCCAGGCTGTCCCTCCGTTGATACTGGTCCTCTTTATGTACAGGCAGAGTGAGGGCTGTGAGGACTATGAGGGATGCAGGTCTTATGCTTGAAGACTGAGCCCTCCTCAGTCACGTGATCACTCGCCTCCCACCCCCCTTATGTGCTGGGGATTGAACCCAGGGATGTTCTACCTCCGAGCTACACCCCCAGCCCCTTTATATTTTTTGTTTTGAAACAGGGTCTTGCTAGGTTGCTGAGAGTCTCACTAAGTTGCTGAGGCTGGCCTTGAAACTGTGATCCTCCTGTCTCAGCCTCCCAAGTACTGGGATTACAGGCGTGTGCTACCACACACCCGGCCTCTTGCTTTTCTTGATCTCTCCAGGGCTACTTCCTCATCTGCAAAATGGAAATGATAATCGCATTGTGTAGAGTGGTTGTGATGGTCAAATGATTTAATGTAGAGAATGTGGTTAGCACAGTGCCCACGCAGAGTAGGAACTGTGTGAGTCTTTATTATTGCGCTCTTTAGGTCTAGGGTGAACCCTATGAGTCTGGTTTTGTAGGTAAAAATGGACCAGATAATTATAATTCCACACAAAGGGGCTGAGACGTCTCCAGATCATTGAGGTGAAAGCTAATATAAAGAGGAATATTTACTTTGATGACAAAAGTTTTTTTTTTCTTTTGTGGTGCTGGGGATTGAACCCAGGGCCTCGTGCATGCTAGGCAAGTGCTGTACCACGGAGCTGTGGCCTCAGCTCCTACTTTGATGGCATTTTTGGAAAGGCCATCATGTGAAGGAATTTTAATGTCAATGCACTAGGACTTGGTAAGCATCCTAGATAAACCGTCCACTCCTTTTCACATCCTGGTATCTGAGCACTTAATTGTTGGGGGGAAATGTTGATAGTAAATAAGAAAAAAAATGAAAACTTTGAAAAGACCCGAGTCAGTCACCAAACTGAAGGGTCACAGAATGCTGCTCACACACACAGCAAGCCTGCGACAGGATGGTAAGCCCACTGGGATGGGGTTTTGAGATATTAGAAGTGACCTGTGAAGACTCCGGAAATGTGGGGAGCATAGAGAAGTATGAAGAGCACCCCATCTCCCCCTCGTTGGAACCAGCAGTGAGAGCATGGTTAGCAAGGCTGAAGTCTGAGCCCCCGCGCCCCCAGCACTCAAGCGTGCCCTTCAGCCCGAACCGGTGCTGTGCCGGCCTGGCCTGCGCAGGGGGTGTTGGCTGAGCCTCAAGTCTGCCTGTCAGCTGAGGCAGGAACCCTTTCCAGGCATTGTTCCGAGTCAGCAGGCAGGACCGGAGAACCCCCACCCCCGCCCCAAGCTTCCAGAGCTGAAACCCGCAGCTCCTTCTCAAGTTGCTCTGGCTCCTTGCACAAGATGGGGGGCCCTGGGCTATCCTGGCTGTGAGGTATGGACAGCGAGGCTCCCTGGGATGGACCCCACCCTCCAGCAGTTGCCTGTTGGTCAGCTGGGTGGGCCTTCCAGCCCTGGTCTAGCTCCTGGTTACAGGACGTCTTCATTCTGCTCAGCCCAGGAGTGGTGCTCTATGTGTCTGCAATTGTGCTTCTTCCCCACTCTCGTCCCCTCTCTGTACTCCCTCATTGCTGTCCACGACCCCTTTCCCCTTTCCCCTTTCCCCTTTCCCCTTTCCCCTTTCCCCTTTCCTTTCCTTTCCTTTCCCTGTTCTTCTTCTGAATGGGTTGAGGCAAAGACATCTGGGGACCTGGCAGGGTCTTCGTCCTCTCCCAGCTCCCGGGGTAGGCATGTCTGCTGTGTTGCTTTTGAGTTATGATGTGCTTTTCATCCAAGTTTCCCCCAGAGCCTCCTGACTCTGTGCTTGAGTGAGGAGGGTTGGTTATGAGTGGACTCCAGGCTTCCCATGGTCTCCTTCACCCTCTTGGTAGGAGCCTCTGAGTCTTTCTGAACGTGTGGCTGCTGTCCCTGCTCTGTGGCCCATGTGCGCTGATGTGGAAGCTTTCTTCCTGTGTGTTTGCCTTCCTCCGTCCTGCCACTCGGGGCAGAGAGCCTGCATGGAGACTCCAGGATCAGTGCCTCTGATAGCCCTCTCCTGTTTTGCTCATTCAGAAAGCCGGAGGGAGCCTGTTCCTTCAGCAGATCCTGCTTTGGCATCGTCATTGCCTGTGTTTTCTTAGGGCTTACGGAGGCAGAGCGGGAGCTTCCATGCAAGTGCTTCTAAGAGTTTGATTTGAAATTTTATGGAGCCTATAACTCTCTAGGGAGGTATCAAGATATGATCGCTTCAGATAGCTGCTTTTTGAGCAAACTGATAGATGCACAGTACCCACTAGCAAAAATACCAGTGTGTTTTTGTGTTTTTTTTTAAATACTCAATATGCCAGATTATAAAAGCCAGTGTTGCAGGCACAGGGCTGGTGCCAGGGAGTTGTGACCAATTCCTGCCCCCTTCACTGCCTCCTGTCATTACATTTTGTTTTGAGAGCTCTTTAGAGTGTTGCAGTGGGCTCTGTGTAGGATATAAACCAGGTAAGTGGCAGGGTGGAGCTTAGGCAAAGCACTCCGTGGGAGGCTCCCTCCCAGGATGAGAGACCGAGGCTAAGGAGGGGATGGGGTTCTGGTCCAGGCTCATGTGGGTCTGAGAGTCTGGGTCACTTGCAGTCCGAGCGTGTCCGTGGGTGTGTGGTTGTTGAGGATCCTGGTGCAGGAGTGGTGTGCTGGCTTGGACTTGGTGTTCCTTCTTTCCAGCTCCCTGGAGGAGCTTCCCTACCCCTGCACTGGTTGGAGGGCACCTCCCATCCAGGAGGTCAGTAACTTCCCTCTTGCCTGTCCCTCACCCCCAGATCAAAGACACGGTGACAATGGACGCCGGGAGAGCCAACAAGGAGGTGGAAATCCTTCGAAAGCAGTGCAAGGCTCTGTGCCAGGAGCTGAAGGAAGCCCTCCAGGAGGCGGATGTGGCCAAGTGCCGGCGGGATTGGGCCTTCCAGGAGCGGGACAAGATCGTGGCGGAGCGCGACAGCATCCGGTATGGCTGCCCATGGGCAGGTGTGGTTCTGTGTGTCCCCGCTAAGGTCCATTGGGAGGGTCACAGTTGTTCACCACGTGTCCAGGTAGGGGGGCAGGGACCTGGGTCCCTCCCTTCTCGCCCGCAGCTGATACCCCAGCCTCTCTTCTTCGCTGTATTTTTTCATCATCTCTCTCCTTCCCATTTAACTCCCCCCCGAGACGTCCTGAGTGTGTGCTGTGTCAGGTGAGGCCCCTGTGATATGGCACAAGGCTGGCTGCTTTGAGAGCTTCTGGTGAGAGTAGTGCATTGGAAATGCCTCCTGTGTGCTGAGCTCTCTTGAGCACAGAGACCTTGGGAGCGGCTCCCAGATGCATACGATGCCTGTGAGGGCCGGGCAGCTTGGATGGGGGGCAGGGGGCAGTGTGTTGAATGAATCTGATGTCTGGGGCCTCGGCCAGGGATATGATGGGGTGTGCAGGCACTTGAAGACAGTCTCCCCAGAAAGCATGGTGTTCGAGCTAGATCTTGAAGCATGATGGGAATTCTCCAGGTGGAGGAGAGGGATGGGCATTGCAGATGGAAGGAGTCTGTGTGCTGTGCTCAGGGCAGGGTTGACTGGGGATGGTCAAACACTTGTGAGTCCCAGGGAGGGAGGCTGACAAAGTCCCGGAAGATAGGTGGTGAGACCCTCAGAAGGGAAGCCGAGGAGTGTGGACGTGACCCTGGGCTGGGACAGAACCAGGGGAGGCCATGGTGGCAATTAATAAGTCCCAGGGAGGGAGGCTGACAAAGTCCTGGAAGATAGGTGGTGAGACCCTCAGAAGGGAAGCCGAGGAGTGTAGACGTGACCCTGGGCTGGGACGGAACCAGGGGAGGCCATGGTGGCAATGAATAAGTCATCGAGGAGATTCTGGAAGATCCCTTGAGGCTATTCAAGGGAGAAAACAGTGCTCCTGGGGCTTGTCAGGAGATGGGGATGGGGATGGCGAGGCCCTGCCAGTGGAGAGCAGCCAGGTGCTCTGGGCAGGGTGCAGGGGGAGCATCAAGGCCCGCTGTGTGCTTGCTGTCTACTGCTCTGACCTGCTCTGCAGGTTTCTCTAGGGTCCTGAGCTGGGCTTCTGGGGCTGTAGAGATGTGGGAACCAGCCCTCTGGACACATCCGTTTCTGGAAGTGGCAAAGAGCACAGCCCCCCCAGCCCTCCAACACTGCTGGGTCATGCATCTCCACCTCCTCCGGATGGCTGGGGTGGGCTGGGGTCTCCTTCCAGAGAGTCTCTCTAAGCTTTCACATGGCACCTGGGCATGAGGCATGAGGGGCATGAGGGGCATGAGGACTGGGTCCTGGCCAAGGGGGCTCCCAGCCTAGTTGCAGTGTGGGAGGCAGCTCTAGAAGGCCCTGCATGCAGGTGGTTAGAACATGTGGTGGGTGCTGGAGCATGGGGGCTTACTGGGCGGGCTGGGGTACCTCACCGCAGAGGAGAGCCACTCCTCGCCCCTCAAGCTGTGTCAGAGTGAGCGTGTGCTGCGGACCACCCTTAACCCTGCCCACGTCCAGGGTGAGACAGAAGGGGCCAGGACGCTGGGAACCTGACCCTGGTGACTGTGGGGCTGTCCGTACCAGGTTCCATAGCGCTCCTTCCGTGCGTCTGGGGGTGAGGTGCGTGCATGCAGGTGTTTGCCGGGATGTGAACCCCGCCTCCATCCTCCCCCCCCCGCCGCCGCCCCTCAAGGTGACCTTGCCCTCTGCCTTCCCTACCAGGACGCTGTGCGACAACCTGAGGCGGGAGCGGGACAGGGCCGTGAGTGAGCTCGCTGAGGCCCTGCGCAGCCTGGACGACACTCGGAAACAGAAGAACGACATCAGCCGCGAGCTCAAGGAGCTCAAGTAGGCTTGGGTGCCCGGGACCATGACATCACCCTCCCTTCAGGGCGGGGGCCTGTCCCTGCATGCAGACCTCGCCATCTGTCCCCGCACTCTGCTTCATTTTTATCATTCTGTAGAATGGGTGCGGGTGCTGGCTCTCCATCTACAGCCAATTAGGATTTTTAGACCAGCACAGAAGATAGGCCCAGCCTTGTGATAAGCCCATGGAGATGGGGCACTGTGTGCCAAGTCACAGAGGAAGGGAGGTCCCTGCTCCCAGGCAGTTCATTGGGGGGGGGCGGGGCAGACCTGCGTGTATCATCCATCAATTCATTCCCCTCATTCATTCACTCAACAGTGGTTGGTCGAGTACCCGCTCTGTGTGGGTGAGAGCACATGAGGGGCAAATGGAACTAAACAAGCAGCCCAAGCCTCTGCTGTCATGGGGCTCGGTGCACGGGAGACAGACCGAGGGCAGGCCCGTTAGGAGTCAAGCAGTAAACGAGTAACATAACAGATTGGGCTCATGTGTTTTCAAGGCCATTCTCACTACCCCTCAGTGGCCTGTTCTGCCGGTGTTCCGGTGTTCCGTGCATGCCCGTTTGGAAGACTGGGGTTTCAGGCATCCTCCCCTTGGTCACAACACCCTCTCTGAGGGTCATTTAAACACCTCTGCTAGTGTCCCCTAGCAGAGGATTGGAAATAAAGTTCAGAGTTGGAAAATAGACATTGGCAGAGTCCAGTAACCATCTTGTGGTCTAGAGCCAGGCCTTTGTTGGAAAGCTGTGGCTGTCCATTGTGTGACATTTCCTGAGCTGACAGTGTGGTGAGGGGGCAGTGAGAAGCTTGAGTGTGCAGGTGTGAGTGTGTAAGCCTCACATACTGAGCCATGCCTTTCAGAAGGGAGTGACAGCTTTCCTTCCTCCCCATTCAATAAGATCTACCAAGGCAAGTAGCTTCACATACCAAATAGCAACCCTCACCTGCTGGAGCTGGAGAGCTCCAAGGAATGTTTCAGAGCTTCAGGGACAAAGTGACAGACTCTCCCTAGGGACCCATCTTGGGCTTAGCAAGCGATGGAGTCAGGGATGAATTTCCTTTTAAGGGAAAGCCTGGGACCTTCGAGGCCTGGCACTGGAGGAGATTTTGCATCTTGCTTGAGCCAGAGTTGGCTAGAACTTCTAAGAATCACCAGGTTGTTTGTTCACTTAGCATGTTTGCATCTGTACCTCCTCTCTGCCAAGTTCTTTAACCAGCAGGATGCTGGCTAGGGGGTCGCTGCTGCTGCCTAGGAAGCCCCCAGCCTGTAGAAACATAGGCATGCTCGCGATGGCGGATGAGACCAGTGCAGAGAACTTTCAGGCCACACCAGCCTGGGGTGGCTGGGGCAGTGTCCCAGGAAGAGGCCCTGGAGGCTGAGGAGCCTTCTACAGCTGGCCAGTGAGAGCCCAGCCCAGCCATTGGTGCAGACCTGGGAGCCTGTCCTGGGAGCAGGAGACAAAAGCAGGTCACATGTATGCCGAGAGCCCAGCGGGCAGGGTGCATGAACTGGAAAGGGAGCCTGGGCCTGGATTTTAGAAACAAGGGCGTCACCTGTAAGTCACTGGGGTATATTATGAGGCTTCTCAGTCTTTTTTCCATCCTCTATACTTGGTCTTCTTTAGAGCTAAAGCTTTTAATTTTGATAAAGTTCAATTTATTGATTTTTAATAAAAACTTTCAATGGATTGTGTTATGTGTAAGAACCCCTCATATAGACTGGCAGCTCAAAGATATTCTTCTAAAAGTCTTTATGTTTTACATTTAAATCTGTGATGTATTTTGACTTAATTAATATATAAGATAAAGGGGATAGTTGAAGCTTGCTTTTTTGGATGTCCCTTTGCCCCAGCAGCACAAGTTGAGAACTGTCCTTCTCTCAAATTTCCTCTGTACCTTTGTGTTCAACTGGTACTATTTCTAGGTCCCTTATTCTGTTCCATTGATTCATGTATCTGACAGTACCACATCATTTCAATCTTAGTTGCTATATACTGAGTCTTAAAATCAGGTAGGGTGACTCCTTCCACTTTATTCTTCATTTTCAAAATGGCTTTAGCTGTTCTAATTCCTTCCTATGTGCCTCTTAGAATAATTCTGTCTGAGCCGGGCGTGGTGGCGCACGCTTGTAATCCCAGTACTTTGGGAGGCGGAGACCGGAGGATCCGGGTTTGTGGCCAGCCTCAGCTCTCTCTCTCCCTGTCTCTCTCTCTCTGTATCTCTCTCTCTCCCTTCTTAGTGAGGCCCTCTGCAACTTCGTGAGACCCGGTTTCAAAATAAAAGTATAAAAAATAGGGCCGGGGGTATAGCGCGGAGGTAGAACGCCCCTGGGTTCAATCCCCGGTACCGCAAAAAAAAAAAAAGAATAATTCTGTCTGTATCTACAAAAAGTCTTGTTGGAAACTTTTTTAAAATATACTTTTGTTGGGGCAATGTAATTATACACCATAGTGAGGTTCAAAGTGAAACAAACACACATGCACACAGTACTTGGTGTATTTACCACCAGATCCCACCCCTACTCCCCCACCCCCGCCCCTGCACCTCCCCATACATGTTAATGAAATTGGTAGTGAAACCGTCATTAGGAACATGCATTAAACCTCTAGATAATTTGGGGGAAAATTTGTCTTTTTAAAAAAAATCACTGTGGGCCGGGCGTGGTGGCGTGCGCTTGTAATCCCAGTACTTTGGGAGGCAGAGACTGGAGGATCCGGGTTCGTGGCCAGCCTCAGCTCTCTCTCTCTCTCTCTCTACTTAGTGAGGCCCTCCGCAACTTGGTGAGACCCGGTTTCAAAATAAAGTATAAAAAATAGGGCCGGGGGTGTAGCACGGAGGTAGAACGCCCCTGTGTTCAATCCCGGGTACTGCAAAAAAAAAAAAAATCACTGTGAAAGCCCACTGATACTCCAGGGCTGACCTGACCCGCGAGGCTTATGGGGAAGCTGGTTTGGAGGACAAGATGGGAAGGAGCCCTGTTAATGGCCACCTTGGTTTGGAGCTGTGGTATGGTGGGCTATTTTGCCTCCCAAAGGGCCATCGCCACAGCTCTCTCTGTTCACAGGGAGCAGATGGAATCCCAGTTGGAAAAGGAGGCCCGGTTCCGGCAGCTGATGGCCCACAGCTCCCACGATTCAGCCATCGACACAGATTCCATGGAGTGGGAAACGGAAGTTGTGGAGTTCGAACGGGAGACGGTGAGCTGCCCTTGACAGCTTTTCTCCCCTGCTTTCCTTGACATGGAGACTGGGGAGGAGAGGATGGCTCTCCCGGTGGCCCTGGTTCACAGCTGCTGGTTTGGAGGGTCGGCTTTTCCTCTTGGGGGGCAGGGTGAAGGGGATGCATCCTTTCTCTGCAGCTGACCAACTGGGTTGCAGCAGGTTGGTGTTCCGTGTCTCACAGTGGTGCCAGGACAGCTGATGGAAGGCAGGGGGAAGAGCCAAACGTACCAGGGGGAGGCCCTGGCAGGGATGTGTATCTGCTGGAGGGTGGATTGTAGTTACTCCTGGGTCTCCATCCTGGGGTCTGATTGAGTGGCTTGGGGTTTAAGAGTTGAACGTTTCTCCTCTCTGCTCGGTAAAGTGTGCTGTCGCTGCTATTTTGACAGGACGATATCGACTTGAAAGCACTTGGGTTCGACATGGCCGAAGGTGTGAATGAGCCATGTCTCCCGGGGGACTGTGGCATATTTGTCACCAAAGTGGACAAAGGAAGCATTGCTGACGGCCGCTTGAGGTAAGAGTTGAGGAGGCCCAGGCTCTACAGGGAAAGTAGGGCTCTCCAGCCCAATGCAGAGGGCCCAGAGAGAGCTAAGTAGCAATGACATGAATGCCACCCAGCGACTGGGGACTCAGTCTGCTGAGGCCTCAGGCTCAACTGCTATGTTGGCCTTAAAGGAAACTCTGCCTCTCAGTGGCCTCTGAATCTGGGTTTTCTCTGCTTACCAGGTGCTGTCCTTTGCTTCTCTGGATAGGAAAGGGCTTGGTGGTGTGTGTGTGGAGAGACTAGGATGCGTGCTGCATGCTCACTCCATGAGTGCTACTTGCTAAGTACTGGTTTAAGTACTTGATGTAAATTAGTTGTTCAATCTTTACAGTCCTATGGGATAGATGCAGTTATTGCCCCCATCTTATGGACAAGGACACTGAGATACAGAGGAGCTAGGACCATAGCTAGTAAGTGGCAGAGCCAGGATTTGAACCCAGGCTGTTCAGCTCCAGCACCTGCAAGATCAACCACCATGTGCTCCTGGGAGAGGAAATTTTCCTGAATGTGGACACGGGGCACATACTTTTTGACATTTGACCTGAATGAGGGTGCTGGGGGCTACCCACAGGTCCCGGGGTGTGTGGGTGCTGACCTGGCTGTGCCCCTCCTCAGGGTTAATGACTGGCTGCTGAGAATCAACGACGTGGACCTCATCAACAAGGACAAGAAGCAGGCCATCAAGGCTCTCCTCCACGGAGAGGGGGCCATCAACATGGTTGTGCGGCGGAGAAAGTCCCTGGGCGGGAAGGTGGTCACACCCCTGCACATCAACCTCAGCGGACACAAAGGTAGGGCCTGAAGAACTGACAGGTGCCCTTCCTGGCCACGAGGGGTTGCCAGGAGCACACCGTCCTCAGGGACGCGGTGTACTGTCCTGGCCAGAGGTTGTCCGGGTCCTGAGTGTCTGATTCACCAGATTGGGTGTGACTGGGTCGAGGACTGGGCTGGACAGGCTGCAGTCTGCTGACATCCCCTTTTGTAAGTCTACTTGACAAAGATGGGGCGGGACAGCCAGGCCAGCGGTTGCCCACTGCCGTCCTGTGTCTTGCAGACAGTGGTATCAGTCTGGAGAATGGAGTGTATGCTGCCGCCGTGGTACCCGGAAGCCCTGCCGCCAAGGAAGGGTCCCTCGCCGTGGGAGACAGGATCGTGGCGGTGAGTCTTGAGGATGGAGCTGGGCCATCTGCTGTACCTAGATGTACGGGACATTTAAGCAAGAAGCCACACGCGGAATTGTTATATTTGCTTTGTCTTGGGGCATTGCACCATGTAAACATTAAAACAATTTTTTTTTTGACCTGATGGTGTCAGAATACTACTACAGTAGTACAGATTAGGAAATACAGAAACAGTCTAGGAAGGAAATAATCATTTGTACTGCTACCACATATAGATAGCATCTAACATTTTTTTTTCTGTATTTCTCTACATAGGAACATATGTATATATTTGTATGTGTATGTGTATGGTACTGGGGATTAAATGCAGGAGCATTCTACCTCTGAGAAACACCCCCAGCCCTTTTTATTTTTTATTTTGAAACAGGGTCTCCCTACCTTGCTGAGTCTGGTCTTAAACCTGTGATCCTCCTGTCTCAGACTCTCAAATACTGGAATCACAGGCATGTGCCACCATACCTGGCTACGAGAATGTGTGTGTGTGTGTGTGTTTATATATATATTTAATATATATATATATATATATTTATTTTATAAATACATTTATTTATATTTATATTTATTTATATATACATACATATATATATTTGGTGGTACCAGGGATTGAACCCAGGGGCATTCTACCTTCGGGCTACACCTCCAGCCCTATTTTTTATTCTTTATTTTGAAACAGGGTCTCACTAAGTTGCGGAGGGCCTCACTAAGTAGCTGAGGCTGGCCGCGAACCCGGATCTTCCAGTCTCAGCCTCCCAAGTACTGGGATTACAAGCATGTGCCACCATACCCGGCTACAAGAATGTATATTAAGGACTGTTTTTAAAAAATGAACTGGCAACATTGTGTGATTTTTATTTTAATCTTTTGTGATTGTTGTTTTTCTGCCCTCCCTCCCTCCCTTCCTTTTTTTTGTTTTTGTGGTACTGGGGATTGAACCCATGGGTATTCTACCTCTGAGCTACACTCCACTCCTATTTTATTATTTTTAAATTTTGAAACAGGGTCTCACTAAGTTGCTGAGGCTGGCTACAAACCTGCAATCATCCTGTCTCAGCCTCCCAAGTACTGGGATTATAAGCAAGTGCCAACATACTCTGCTTTTCCTTTCTTTCTGGTTTTTTTTTTTTTTTGAACAGGTGATCCACCTCAGCCTCCTGAGTAGCTGGGATTTCAGTGTATGCCATCAAACCCCGCTTAAGAATCTTTCTCTTTGCCAGGTGTGGTGGCGCATGCCTGTAATCCTCGTACTTGGGATGCTGAGACAGGAGGATCACAGGTTTAAAAGCAGCTTCAGTAATTTAGTGAGACTCTCAGCAACCTAGCGAGACCCTGTTTCAAAATATAAAAGGGCTGGGGGTGTAGCTCAGAGGCATCCTACCTGATGCCTACCTCTGATGCCTCTGAGCTACACCCGGGGACATTCTACCTCCAAGCTACACTCCCAACCCTATTTTTATTTTTTATTTTGAAACAGGGTCTCTCTAGGTTGATGAGAGTCTCACTACTTGCTGAGGCTGTCCTCAAACCTGGGATCCTCCTGTTTCAGCATCCCAAGTACTGGGTTTACAAGCATGCGTCACCACGCCCGGCTAAAAAACCTTTTTTTTTTAAGCTAAACATTATATCTGCTTTTTAATTTTTTATTACAAAAGTAGGACCTGTTTGCTATAAAATAGTCAAAAGCAATATAAAAACACATAAACTAAAAAATGCTAGTTCTTTTTCCTTTGAATCCTGCTCCTGAAGTTTTCTGCCCTCATTAGGCAGAGACCAGAAGTCCTCCTATTAGTGTCTCGTTTTGCTCGCTTTGTCAATGTGATAATGATGTCCGCAGTTTGCATTCTGCATTGTGGGTGTCTTTCCAAATTGGTCCTTGTTCATTGTGTGCACCTCATGGTGTTTGGCTGTCAGATTCTATGCAGTTCACATCATCCCCCTCCTGATGCACACGTAAGTGTCTGCTATTGAGAACATCACCGCAGTCGACTTTACCTCTGTGCACAGCCGCATCTGGGACACTTAACAGTAGTATCGTCGGTGACTGAACTCCTAGAAATGCTTGGAGTTTGCTGAGTTGAGGGCATGCAGTTTAACCCTTCTAACTAAGCTTCTAAAATTGAAAATGTTCTACACTTTCATGACACACATGCAAAATTGCAGTTCAAAAGGCAGAGAATGAAAGCTCTCCCTCTGACTCTAGACCTGTCTACCAAATCCCACCCTGATGGAAAGAAACCACTGTTAACAATTTCTTGTTAGTTTATTGTCTTCCAGAAATGTTCCAAAAGAGTATTTCCTGCTTTTTGTTGTTGTTGTTGTTGTTATCGAAATTGGATCATAATGTCCTCCTCCGCCGCTCACCTGGCCTTTTTTTTTACACAGCATGTCCTGGAGGGACCTGTGTCTTTAAGTCTGCCTAGGTCACCTAGCCACTGTGTGTGGCTCCTTAGTGGCAGCAGCCCACGCTGTCCATTGGGCCCTCCCGATGGATAGTTAGGGCATCTTTGCCATTACAAGCACTGCTGCATGGCCCCTGGTGCCTCTCTCCACGGGGACCCATGGGAACATGCCATGGGGTAAATCCTGGGTGGGGGACCACTGGCCAGAAGGCGTAGGCATTTAACATTCCATGCAGTCTTGCCCCTTGTGCTCCACAAGGGTGGCGGCCTTCCAGCCCCAGCTGCTGCGTGTGAGAGAGCTCATTGCTTCACATGTTCACCGGCGTTCTTCAGATTCTGGGGGAGCCAGAGCTTAAAAGCACTAGGGCAGTGCGAAAATGTGAAAATGTTTTAAATGTAGAAAAGTTAAAAGGAGCCGGGCGTGGTGGCGCACACTTGTAATCCCAGTACTTTGGGAGGGGGAGACCGGAGGATCTGGGTTTGCGGCCAGCGTCAGCTCTCTCTCTCTCCCCTCGTCTCTCTCTCTACTTAGTGAGGCCCTCCGCAACTTCGTGAGACCCGGTTTCAAAATAAAGTATAAAAAATAGGGCCGGGGGTGTAGTGTGGAGGTAGAACGCCCCTGGGTTCAATCCCTGCAAAAAAAAAAAAAAGAAAAGTTAAAAGGAAAAAAACCAAATTAATCCACCACTCCAAGATAATCACTCTGTAGATACTTTTTTTTTTTAAATAAACTTTTGACTTGGAAATAACTATAGATTCATAGGAAGTTGTACTATAGGAGGTTGTACTACAAAGGCAGTTCAGGGAGTTCCTACCTATCCTAGCCAGAATCAACGCCAGCAAGTTAGCTGGGTGTGGTGGCGCACACCTGTAATCCCAGTACTTGGGAGGCTGAGACAGGAGGATTGAGGTTCAAGGACATCCTTAGCAAGTAGTGAGACTCTCATCAACCTAGTGAGACCCTGTTTCAAAACAGAAAAATAAAATAGGGCTAGGGATCTAGCTCAGAGGTAGAATGCCCCTGGGTTCAATCCCAATCAAAACACACACACACACACACACACACACACACACACACACACACACAGCCAGCAAGTTGACTGTGGTATAGCATGTGTGTAGTTCTATGTGGTTTTGTGTATCCACCACCACAGTCGCATGTAGAACCATCCCATCGCTTATGCCTGTACTTGGGAGGCTGTGACAGGAGGGTCACAGATTCAAGGCCAGCCTCAGCAACTTAGCAAGATCTTGTTTCAAAATAAAAAAATAAAATTGGGCCAGGGGTGCAGCTCGGAGGTCACATGCCTCTGGGTTCACCCTTTAGTACCAAAAATAAACATCAACAAAAAGAACTGTCCCATAGCACAGAGGTTTCCCACCTGTTACCCCTTCATAGTCAGTCCCCCTTCACTCTACCGTCCCTCACCCTGGCACCTAATTTATTCTGTCACAATAATTGGTCCTTTTTTTTTTGGTGGTAGTCCTGAGGATTAAACCCAGGGGAATTCTACCTCTGGGCTATATCCCCAGCCATTTATTTATTTACTTCCTTATTGTACTGAGGATTGAACCCAGAGGCATTCTACCTCTGAGCTACACCCCCAGCCCTATTTTATTTTTTATTTTGAAACAGGGTCTCACTAAGTCACTGAAGGCCTCGCTAAATTGCTGAGGCTGGCCTTGAACCTGCGATCCTCCTGTCTCAGCCCCTCGAGTACTGGGATTACAGGTGTGCGCCGCTGTACCAGCTTAATTTGGTCATTTTGCGGATGCCGTATGAGTGGAATCGCATGGTGTGTGGCTCCCAGGTGCTTCCTCCATTTGGCACCCTGCTATCAATGATGTCCAGGTGGCCGCATGTGCCAACGGTGTGATCCTTATCATTGCCGAGTGGCACCTGTGGCGTGGGCGTATCTCAGTTCAGCCCTTCACTGTTGCAGACGGCCTTGGTCGGGAGTTGTCTGTGAGAGATGTGGGCAGATTCAAGAGAAAGGGTGGAGAGGCCGTTGGCTCCTTGTGAGCAATGGCAACACTTTGTTCCACGTGGTGCTTCCTGGCTTACAAAGGCCCTTCACAGCCTCGTTTTTGTCCCTGACCCCAGAGGCACATGTTTATCTGCTGTTTCATGCATGAAGGAGTGGGGCTGGGGAGTTCTGAACTGCAGTCCAGCACCACGTGGCACGCCGTTCCCTGGTGTTCTGGTCCCAGAAGGTCAGGCTCCTTCCACTAGAACGATGCTAAGGCTTGGGCTTTATCTGCCTCTACAGCCCCTTACCTGAGTCTGGGCCTCCTGGGAGGCCTTTCTCTCCTCTGCCAACTCCTGACTTTGGCACTTTACAGAACTGGCCCACATCCACCATGGCGTGGCAGGTAGGGTCGAGCCCCTGGCCTGGCAGGCCTGAGAGCAGGGCTGAGGCCACCCTGTCAGTGGGCCTGATCATCTCTCTGTTTGGCCCTAGATCAATGGCATTGCACTGGACAACAAGTCCCTGAATGAATGTGAATCCCTACTGCGCAGCTGCCAGGACTCCCTAACCCTCTCCCTGCTGAAGGTAAGCCCCACACCCGGCTGCCCTCTGTCCATGGGGATGCTGTGCAGAGCCTCAGCCACTGCCCAGTGCCACTGGGATCCTTGCAAAACAGGTATCGGTGTACAAACTGCAGGGTGTGCATGAAGCTGGCTGGATCCTGGTTGAAGAACAAAAAACAGCTGTAAAGGCCATGTTGGGGACCACTGGGTACATTTAAGTCTGGATCAGGGAATTAGATAATTTTAGAGAACTGTCAATTTTCTTAGGACTGATGATGGTGTTAATTAGGAGAAAGACCTTGTTTGAGGGGCTCTGTGCTGAAGTTGTGAGGGGTGAAATGTCAAGATGTGTCTAACTTACTTTCCATTGTTCTACATTATTAATATAGAGTTAGACAATAAATACAATTTGGTAAAGTATTATTGAGTCTAGTTAGTGGGTTTAAAGGCATTTGTTATACTTTCCTACATAGTTAAAACAATAAATAGTAGAAAGTTGGGGAAAAATGGGCCCACACATTTCATTAAGAGATGTGTTTTAAATGGCTTCATTATTGTTAAGTTAATAGACTCTGGGGAGCTGATTTAGATTTATAAAGAGAATTGTCATGTACTTCCTCAACCACGCCTCCACCCTGTTGTTGACATCTTGCATGATTGTGGTACATTTGTTACAACTGAGGAGCCAATATGATGAATTAATGTCAACTAAAATGCATCAATCCCAGGGCCTCCCACATCCTAGGCAAGCGCTCTACCACTGAGCTACACCCCCAGCCTGAGGGTTCACTCAGGATGTTGCATATTCTATGGGTTTTAACCAGTGTATACTAACATGTATCCACCATTACAGTATCATACAGAACGGTTTTGTTGCTCTAAGAATCCCCCGTGCTCTTCCCGGTCACTTCTCCCTCTCTGTAAGCCCCTAACAACCACTGGTTCTTTTACTGTCTCCAACCTTCTTCCTTTCTCAGAATCATGTGGCTGGAATCATAGTACGCAGCCTTTTCCGATGGGCGTCTTCCCTTAGTAACACGTGTTCAAGCTTCCTTCATGTGTTTTCGTGCTTGACGGTTCATTTCTTTTTAGCTCTGATGGGTATTCCGTTGCCCGGGTGTACCGTGAGAGATTTACTTTTATATTTAATTTTATTTTTTATTTATTTATTTTTGTGTGGTACTAAGGGTTGAACCCAGGGGCATTCTACCTCTGAGCTACACCCCCAGCCCTTTTTATTTTTATTTTGAAACAGGGTCTCACTAAGTTGCTGAGAGTCTCTGTCACTGGGATGGTTTTTAGTGGCAGCTCCAAGCCCTACCGTCTCTTTTCTTCTCTCTCCCTGCTCTGCAATCCTGCTTAGGTATTCCCTCAGAGCACCTCGTGGAGTGGCCAGAACATCTTTGAAAACGTCAAGGACTCTGATAAGATGCTGAGTCTTCGAGCCCATGGCCTGGAGGTCCAGGCTCATAACAAACGGAACTTGATGCAGCACAACAACTCCACGCAGACGGAGATCTTCTATGCCGACCGGCTAGAAGACAGGAAGGAGCTGGGGCCCCCTGGAGGCAGCACCTGCTTTCTGCACAAGCCTTTCTCTGGGGGCCCCTTTCCAGTCTCCCCCCAGGCCTGTCCTAGCACCTCTGAGCGCAGCCTGAGCTCCTTCCGTTCGGATGCCTCTGGGGAGCGTGGCTATGGGCTGGTGGACATGCGGAGCAGGCGGCCGCTGCTGCCCTTCGAGACTGAGGTGGGCCCCTGCGGGACAGTGGAGGCCCCCCTGGACAAAGCGGACCCCGAGGGCTCCAACAGCGGTGGCACCTGGCCCAAGGCTGTGCTCGGCTCCACGGCAGGGCCGGAGAAACTCTCCGTTTACAAGAAGCCAAAGCAAAGAAAGTCCATCTTTGACCCAAACACTTTCAAACGCCCCCAGACACCCCCCAAAATAGACTATTTGCTCCCAGGCCCTGGGCCCGCGCACTCCCCCCAGCCCTCCAAGAGGGTGGGGCCTCTGACACCCCCGAAACCCCCCAGGAGGAGCGACTCCATCAAGTTCCAGCACAGGCTGGAAGCCAGTTCCGAGTCAGAGGCCACCTTGGTGGGCAGCTCCCCATCCACCAGCCCGCCGAGCGCCCCGCCCCCTGACACAGACCTTGGGGAACCCGTGCACGCATCGCCCCCTCGCAAAGCCAGGGTCCGCATCGCCCCCAGCTACTACCCCGAAGGGGATGGGGACTCCTCCTACCTGCCAGCCAAGAAGTCTTGTGACGAGGACCTCACCTCCCAGAAGGTGGACGAGATGGGGCAGAAGCGCCGCCGGCCAAAGTCTGCGCCCAGTTTCCGGCCCAAGCTGGCTCCGGTGGTGATTCCCGCTCAGTTCCTGGAGGTAGAGCTGGGCCCCGGCGGGCGGAGGTAGCCATAGGAAGGCTGCAGAGCGGCCCTGTGCTGGCGTCCCTGGGCTTGGGGTTGGCTGGCCCCTTTGCCTTTGCTCTCGACGTGTACCTGGGGGAATGGGCTGGTAGCTGGTGAATTGGGAGCACGTGGTAGTGTAAAGGAAGCCCTTCCCTTCCAGGTGTGTAAGGCAGTGTGAATAAACAATGACTTCTCCCCCTTTCGTTACTTCCTGTGCCCACGTGGAAGGAGCTCGTGCACAAGGGGGATAGAAGCTGGCTTGCAAATGTATCTGAATATTTCACTATTTCCAGCAAATACCTCTTGCCTTTGGTTTGCAGGAACAGAAGTGCGCCCCAGCCAGCGGAGAGCTCTCCCCCGAGGTCCAGGAGTGGTCCCCTTACTCACCAGGCCATTCCAGCAGGCACAGCAACCCCCCACTCTACCCCAACAGGCCCTCTGTGGGTGAGTCTGCTGGACGGGCTGGGAGGACTGAGCGGCTTGCCCCATCTCCAGGGAGAGGGGGAAGCAGATGTTTCAGAGAGCTGCCAAGTATCTTCAGCTCTGAGGCCCAGAGATTCAAGAATCGCTGTCCAGTCTGGGGTTGGTGGTCTTGCATCTGTGTCATGTCTTAGCTGGTCGAAGCGCTTTCTCTGAGCTGATTTCTGTGTGGTCACATGGGAAGTATATAAGAGAGTTCTCCCTTTTTATAGGAGGGGGAAGGTCAGTACCAAAGCCACATAGCAAATTGATAGTTAGAACTCTATTCTCCTTATAGAGTCCCTTTTTTGCAGTACTGGGGATTGAACCCAGGGGCATTCTACCACCGAGCTATATCCCCAGCCCTATATTTTATTCTTTATTTTGAAACAGGATCTCACTAAGTTGGGGAGGGCCTCATGAAGTAGCTGAGGCTGGCCTGCGATCTTCCTGTCTCAGCCTCCCAAGTACTGGGATTACAAGCGTGCGCCACCATGTCCGGCTTTATATAGAATCCTTTTCCCAAAAGACTGTGGCCACCACTCTGGTGTATAGGAGAGGGCTTGTGCACATCAAGGGCTGTCTGGGCAGGTGCTCTGGGGCGATTGTTCTTACCCAGATTGTTTCTAGGCACCGTTCCTCGGAGCATGACCCCCAGCACTGCCGTGAGCTCCATCCTACGGAACCCCATCTACACTGTACGTAGTCACAGGGTTGGGCCCTGCAGCTCTCCACCTGTGTCTCGTGATGCCGGCCCCCAAGGCTTGCCTCCCAGGTATGCAAGGGCACCCTACACCTCCCTGTACCCTAGCCAGACAGAGAGCCGTGGGTGCAGAAAAACCCTTGGGCAGAGAAGCTTCCCTTGCTAGCTGGGAAGAGGCTGGTTGGAGCACTGCTAGGATCCCAGGGAAAGCAGCTCTGAGGGTGTGCTTTCAGTTCACCAGTGTGGACTTTCAAACTGTATTTCACAAAAGGTGATAGTGATAGCAGCTCATGTCCCAGGCACTGTGCTCGGACCTTCCCCACATCCTCTCATCAGAGCTAAGTACGGTTCTAGTGTCTCCACTTTAGAGCTGAGGGCACCCAGCCTTCTAAAGGGAATGGGCCGGAGACTGCTTTCAGAGATCATTTCTATGGTTCCTCACTAGAGAGGTTTATCTGATCGTGTACAGTATCGATGAATTTGTTTTATTGAACAAGACACCTGACTTTTTTTTTTAAGTTAATGGGCTGGCTCAAAATCACTCTCATTCATCTCACAAACTTTTATTGCACACCTACTATGTGATGAGGATGGGTTTAGTTCCAAGGGGACATGGTGGTGAACCAGAAGTCAAGGTTCCTCAATTGGAGTGCTTTGTATTCAAGTGGGAAGTGACACGGGGCAGTCTGCTGTCCTCGGCCAACAGTGAGTGGCTCCGAGACCTCTCCCTTCTTCTGCACAGGGAGGCATAGGCCAGGCCCCACCTGGTCCTGGTTCTCCTCCTGAGCCCTCCCCTCTGGCTGTCTTGCAGTGTCCAGCACCAGGGACGCCTGAGCCTGGACCTGAGCCTCAGGGCCTGCAGCGACTACTCTGAGATGAGAGCTTCCCATGGGTCCAACTCGCTGCCCTCCAGCGCCCGCCTCGGTAACTGCTGCTCAGCCCCTGCACTGCAGCAGGGCGCCTGCATCCCGGTGCCTGATCTCCTGGGGGCCACACCAGCTCCTGTCCCTGCCAGGGCCAAGCTTAGCTCCTTCCCTGGAGGGCTGACACCTTCTTGCGCCCATCATGCCCACACTTCACTCCATGGAGTCCTTCGCCCACAGCTTTCTTTGGTGACTGCATGACTGTTGCAGATGGTCTGTTGGCTAGGAGCCTTTTTTCCTGTCCCTGAGCTGGTTGGCCATTCTGGGGTGTTCTGTGTGGCTGTTCATTTAGGGCAAATATCACCCGGAGGAGAGGTTCACATTGCCTTGTTTTTTTTTTTTTTTTTTTTTTTTTCGG
>PVJS01027860.1:0-25934 GCA_004027185.1 Glis glis
TGTTACTGGAGATTGAACCCAGAGGCATTCTACCTCTGAGTTATACTCCTAGCCCTATTTTATTTTTTATTTTGAAACCGAGTCTCACTAAGTTGCTGAGGCTGTCCTCAAACCTGCGATCCTCCTGTCTCAACCTCCCTGGTACTGGGATGACAGGCATGTGCCACCATGCCCAGCTAGTCCACACTACCTGGCTTCACAGCCCATCTTTTATAATTAAAAAAGAAAAACGCACCATCCTTTTCAATCACACTATTTTTTCGCTCAAATGTCCACAAGATAGTCTATTAACTGCCCCCACTTTGTTTTGGCTCCCCGGCCACACTGTTGGGATGGTGCCTGTGAACTCATTCTCACTGTAGCCCAGCACGGCCGTTTCCAGCCTGTCCCCTGAGGCCTTCTCAGACCCAGTTGCGAGGGGTTTATGTTGTTGTTGTTTTGGTTTGGTTTGGTTTTGGGGTGGTACTGGGAATTAAAACCAGGGCCTCGCACATGTTCAGCAGGTGCTGTACCTTTGAGTTGCACCCCCAGCTCTTTTTATTTTATTTTGGGTCTTGCTAAGTTGCCGGGGCTGGCCTCAAACTTGAGATCCTCCTGCCTCAGCCTCCCAAGTAGCTGAGATTTCAGGTGTGAGCCCAGTGCTCAGCTCCGAGGTTCCTTCTGATTCTGCTCATACTCCTTGCTTTCATTACTGCTCTTATCACAAGACAAAGCTTTCCATCTTCCCCGTCCCGAAGAACACTGACGTACTCTATCCTTGTGCTTGGTGGAGTGCATCACCCACATTGAGCATCCCTGACTATAACTATATGTAATGATGCATAGTTAGAGCTTGTTAGCCAGAGTAACTTATTAGCTAGAGTGACTCCATATGTGTTACTCAGAATGACCTCAAACCTGGCCCTAAAACAGGGAAGTTGGCTTTGAAAAAAATTAAACCAGGATATCAGCAGGATAGTTAATGGATTGTCGTAATAACATATTGTAACTCATTGTGTTATTGTTATCTTGCTAACCGCCTATTCTTGCTTCTGTACTTTTGATATGCTTGGCTTGCTTGACGTACCTGAATACCATGGGAACCTTAGAGGCTTCCCACCCCCTGCTGTGGAAACCTGCCATGGGAACCTCAGTTTCACCCTGAGCTTGTATTGTATCTTACCCTATATAAGAAAATGCTGGAGGGCAGTCAGGGACTGCACTTGGCTCTCATGCCTGTGTAGTCTTACAGGCCAGTAATAAAGACTCTCATTTAACACCTTTGGTGGTCTGACTGGTCTTGACTGGGACGCTACCTCGCAACATATACACACCTTAAAAAAAATAATGCATGTAGTCAAGGGTAAAATGTTGATGGAATTCTGGAACAAAACATCACTTTAAATTTGTTTTTTGTTTGTTTTTACTGACAAAGAAGCAGTACAAATAGCCCAGGCAGCCAAGCTGTGACCGCCGAGGCTGGCACTTCTCAGACCTGGTGTGCACAGCAGTAAACCTAGAGACTGGTTACAATGCAGGGTCTGACTCAGCCGCCTGGCGGGAAGCATCTCTAAGTATGTCGCAGGTGACACCGGTGCTATTGGTTTCTGAGTAGCAAGGGTTAAGTAAGACATTCTCAAAGAAGAAACTGAGGAATTAATTGAGGACCACAGAAAAAAGTTAATTAATAAAGAGATCAAATCCCGGTGTGGTGGCGCACACTTGTAATCCAAGTACATGGGAGGCTGAGACAGGAGGATGGCAGGTTCGAGGACAGCCTCAGCAAGTAGCGAGACTCTCATCAACCTAATGAGACCCTGTTTCAAAATAAAAATAAAATAGGGCTGGGGGTGTATCTCAGAGGTAGACTGCCTCAGGGTTCAATCCCCAGTACCAAAAAATAATAATAATAAAATAAAAGCAAGAGAGAGAGAGAGATTGAAAACAAGAATAATCTGTAGAAGACAAATATTTGTCAAGAAATGGGAAGACTTAAAGTTGTAAGGAAGGCTAGGGATGTAGCTCAGTGGTAGAGCACTTGTCTAGCATGCATGAGGTCTTGGGTTGGATCCTCAGTACCTATAAATAAATAAATAAATAAATAAATAAATAAATAAATAAAAGTTGTAAGGGATTTCAGGTATAAAGTTGCCTGGATGTACTTCTCTTTGATATTAACTTTAGACCCCAACTCTGCACTGTTCTCTAGTTCTTTCCACCACTTACAATTTGTTACTCATACCCCTTCCTGGCCCTATCTGGTCACTCCTGTATTCCCTGTCCACCACTACTTTATTTTATTCTTTTTATTTATTTATTTATTTTGGAGCTGGGGATTGAACCCAGGGGTGTTCTACCTCCAATCTACACCCCAGTCCTTTGTATTTTGAAATAGGCTCTCACTAGTTGCTGAGGCTGGCCTGGAATCTGGAATCCTCCTGTCTCAGCCTCCCAAGTAGTGGTATTCCAGACTTGCTCCACTGCAGGCTAGAACTCAAAGAGACTGACAAGATGTCTGATGGTAATATTTCCTAATCCTGAAAAAGCCCCCCCCTGTGCCCCCAAACCAAGTCAGGGAACAGACAGCTGGCGTCGGTCTGTCCCAGGAACCCACTCATGTAGCCCTAGCAGCTCCAACGAAGCAGAAGGTTGAGAAGAAAGGTCCGACTGTGCCCTCCCCAACCTCCTGCAGGCTCTCACTGCTGCAGGACAGACTTTAGTGAGAAGGGGAGGGACCCAGGAACGAAAGCAATAAAGCGGCCATTGCTCCCTCCTCCTTTAAGAAGAAAAAGGCACCCACAGAAGTTTCCTACAGGAAGTTATTGACAAGTACCTGAGTTCATACTTGAGCAAGTATTCATTGCTGAATTTCGCTGGAACCAGGGGGTGGGTGCTGGAGAGGCCACGGGGCAGCAGTGCAGGGGTGGGGGAGCTGGAGGAAGGAGCTGGCAAGGCAGGTGAGGAGGGCACCAGGTCCCCTGGTGCAGAGCTGGCTGGTGGGCGTTTCACTCCCATGTGAGTTCCTGGTACAGAAGTTGGCTCCATTTCCCAGGGAAAGGGCCGAGGTGTAAGGGGAGCAGTGCACTGCTGGCCTCCCCAGAGAACAGACTGGAACTGCCTGGACTATTTGCAGCATAGTGTGTGTGAGTGAGTGTGTGTGTGTGTATGTGTGTGTGTGTGTGTGTGTGTGTGTGTGTGTGTACGCACCATGTGTTCATGTGCGTCAGAAGACATGTGTGTTTTGTAACTTCAACTGATCCGGAGAAGCCCTGTTTCTAAGGACCCAAAGATGATGATGATAATGATAGTTGCTAATATTCATAGGGCTCTTCCTACGTGGTACTGTTCTAGAGGCTTTACATACATTAACTCACGTAAGTTTCACCAAGTAGCAAGTGTTTTAATACCCACTTTGCAGACCAGGAAATCGAGAGACAGCTCAGTTAAGAAACTTGCACAAGGCCACACAGCCAGAATTGGGCAGAGCCTGGAGCTTACCTCAGGTCCCAGTGTTCACTTCCTTGACCACCATGCCAGACTGCCACTCATATAGACAGACTATAAAAGTGCGAAATAAGTGTTCAAGTAAAGAATACTAAATCTTAACAA
The DNA here is from genome assembly GCA_004027185.1 of Glis glis. Taxonomy (NCBI): domain Eukaryota; kingdom Metazoa; phylum Chordata; class Mammalia; order Rodentia; family Gliridae; genus Glis; species Glis glis. The sequence goes on from PVJS01027860.1 coordinate 3,589, forward strand.
TAGCTTATAGGTATTAAATACTACTGTCAGGCTCTTATACTTTATATATTAGATACATTAGATATATAAACTTGTGTCTCAAGTAATCCACAAAACAATCTTATGAAATAGGTCCCATTATTATCCCTATTTCACAAATAAGGAAACTCAAGATTAAGGAGGTAACTTAACTTCTGCATTTGGCACATGGACTAATCTAGAATATAGGTATATTTAGTAGCAAAGCCCATGCTTGTATCCAGTACCCTGTGCCAAAAGAAAGAATGACTAACTTACTATTTTAGGTTTTTCCTTAAAGTCAATAAACAATTCAAGAAAGCCTCTTTTATTTAGAAGTTTTACTCCCTTTTCATTCCATTCTTTTACTTCACATTGATGAGAAAAATTGGTCTCCTGCCCATGTCAACATATCCTTCTTTCATCTCCAAAATTGTGTAAGGTATGTGTGTGTTCTGGTACTGGGAATTGAACCCAAGGGCATTCTACCTTTGAGGTACACCCCCAGCCCTTTTTTATTTTTTATTTTGAAACAGGCTCACATTGAAACTGGCCTGGAACATGCAATCCTCCTGTCTCAGCCTCCCAAGTACTGGGATTACAAGCATGCACCACCGTGCTAGGCAAAATTTTGTACTTTATTTATTTTTATTTATTAATTTTTTTTGTGTGTGGTACTGGGGATTGAACCCAGGAGCATTCTACCTCTAAGTTACACCCCCAGCCTTATTTTTTATTCTTTATTTTGAAACAGGGTCTCACTAAGTTGCAGAGGGCCTCACTAGGTAGCTGAGACTGGCTACTAACCTGTGATCCTCTTGTCTCAGCCTCCCAAGTACTGGGATTACAAGTATGTGCTAACACATCAGGATAAATTTTGTACTTAAAAAACAAATAGAAAGAGGAGAACTACATTTCTTATAAGTGAATTCTTAGGTATTTTATTGTAAATGCTTTGTGTGAGTATATAAATTGATTTATAGGCATAACAAAAGTCCAATTCCAGTGTTTTTATTTTATTGGCTTAGAAATAATCCTAAAATTCATCTGGAATAATAAACAGATAAGAACAGCTGAAAAAACACCATGAAACGGCTTGTACCCTAGTGGATATTAAAACACATAGCAAAAGTCTAATGAATAATTTGGTGTAAGTAATAAAGACTAGAACAGTGTACAGAATGTTAGATCAGGAGCAAACCTTTTTTTTCTTTAATAAGTAATAACATCTTATAAAGGAGGCACTAAAATTCAGAAAAGAAGGCTTTTTCTCAGCTGGTACTAGAATAACCGGTTAGTGATTTAGAGAAAGTCAATTTAGATACTATCTTTTTTTCTTCTCTTTTGGTACTGGGGATTGAACTCAGGGGCAATCTACCTCCAAGCTACACCCTTTTATTTTTTGTTTTGTTTTGTTTTTGTACTGGGGGTTGAACCCTGGGGCATTCTACCTCTGAGTGATACCCCAGCTCTATTTTATTTTTATTTTGAAACAGGGTCTTGCTAAGTTGCCGAGGGCATCACTAAATTGCTGAGACTGGCCTCAAACCTACAATCATCCTGTCTCAGCCTCCCAAGAACTAAGATTACAGGCATGCACCACCATGCCTGGCTTATCTTTTATTTTGAAATGGGGTCTCAGCAAGTTGTTGAAGCTCAAATCTGCGATCCTCCTGTCTTAGCCTACCAAATACTAGGATTATAGGCATGTGCCACCATGCCCGGCTTCAATTTAGATTTGTAGCTTTTACTAGATGAATTCAAGAATGAAATGGAGAGGGAAAAAATCTGTCATGAGAACTAAAGCCAAATTCTGATAAATATCATCTCTGTATGAGAAATGAATCTGTAGATCTAAGAAAAAACTCAACAGGTCATTGACATAACAATTTTAAACTGTCAAACATTAAAAAGGCAAACAAAAAATTTTAAATATACTTACAAGCCGGACGTAGTGGCGCACGCTTGTAATCCCAGTACTTGGGAGGCTGAGACCGGAGGATCCGGGTTCGCAGCCAGCCTCAGCTACCTAGTGAGGCCCTCCGCAACTTAGTGAGACCCTGTTTCCAAATAAAGAATAAAAAATAGGGCTGGGGGTGTAGCTCGGAGGTAGAATGCTCCTGGGTTCAATACCCAGTACTGCAAATAAACAAACAAACAAACTTACAAATGGGTTCAATACCCAGTACTGCAAATAAACAAACAAACAAACTTACAAATATGACTTTATATATAAGAAGCTTACACAAAATGTGTGTGTGTGTGTGTGTATGTGTGTGTGTGTGTGTGTGTGTGTTCGTTACTATGGATTGAACCCAGGGGCATTTGACCCAGGCTGATCTCAAACCTGTGATTCTCCTGTCTCAGCCTCCGAAGCACTGGAATTACAGGCTTGGGCCACCATGCTCAACTGTATCAAATATATATATATATATATATTTTTGTTTTGTTTTGTTTTGTTTTTTTTCCGTACCGAGGATTGAACCCAGGGGCGTTCTACCTCCGAGCTACACCCCCGGCCCTATTTTTTATCCTTTATTTTGAAACTGGGTCTCACGAAGTTGCGGAGGGCCTCACTAAGTAGAGTTGCTACATTTTAACTCTGAAATTCTACTTCTAGAAATGTATCTAGTAGAAAAATCAGAGATGGGGCAAAACATCATACACATATATAAAAAATAAAAATCTGAAATTAATGAGAATTGTTGTAAAACCATACGCTTTATAGTTATTCATTTAATATGTTTTTGAAGAATGTTAAATTATACAGTAAAATGGTCATAATTTAATGTAACATGCAAATACAAAACTGGACGATTCTGAATGTCAAGGTATGAACACGTATAAAATGAATAAATGTCAACAGTAGTTATGTGTTATCTACCAACTTATCAATAGTTTTGATTTTCTTCCTTATATTTTATTGCATTTTTAAGTTTTCTACAGTGAAAATAATTAATTTTGTACATGTGCATGTGTTTAAAGAGAGAATGGGTGGCAAAGAGTTAGAAACTGTTATTATTAGTTATATTTTGGAAAAGTTTGGCTCTTAAATAATAAAAGAACAATGAGCTATAGCTGATGGGAAATAAAAAATTTCAGAAAGTTTTCTTCTTTTTTTCCTCCCCCTCTTCTCTGCCTCTCTCCTTCTCCCTTTCTTCCTTAATCATAGAAGAGGTTTGAATGTTTTAATGTCAACAAAGCAGAGGATAAAATACAGAAATAAAAAAATAAATTCAAGAGCAAGTTTCTCCAGGAGATGAGAATCAAATAAAAAATGCTGCAAAGGGAATTAACTTGGAACCCAGACCGTGCATGAATGAGTGTCAAGCAGTAGTTTCTATCACACTGTTTTTTCCAACACAGAGAAGGGAAAAAACAGTGCACTGCTTTTTTTTCATTTAAAGTAACGATATTGAGCCAGGCATGGTGCGTAGGCCTGTAATCCCAGTACTTGGGAGGCCGAGACAGGAGGATCACAGGTTCGAGGACAGCCTCAGCAAGTAGTGAGACTCATCAACCTACTGAGACCGTGTTTTAAAATAAAAATACAAATAGAGCTAGGGGTGTAGCTCAGTGGTAGAATGCCCCTGGGTTCAATCCCTAGTACCAACCAACCAACCAACCAACCAACTAACCAACCAACCAACAAACAAGAAAACATTAAACTAAATATATTACAGGCTGAGCTTCCTATTTTCCTTTTAAAAATGACATTAAATAGGCACTTGCTCTGGACCTTTTAAAATTGTAATTTATTCATAGGAGATTCCAAAAATACAGTTCCAAAAATAGCTGTTCATTTGATTTGCATATATATTAAACTTTACTTAGGTAAATGTAAATTCAATAGCTTATAGATTTTCCTCTATCTTTGTCTTTTGAAGAACCTACAATGTAAATTAAATGTAAAAGAACTAGAGCTACTGAACTGTAAAGAGATTTTATTTGCTCATTCATTCCACAAGTATTTAAGCTTCTACTACGTGGCTAGGTGCTTGGGAACCATCTAGCACGTGGCTTCCACCCTTGTGAAGGTCGCAGCCTGTAAGGGAGACATCTCTATCAAGTCATTTTAGTGTGGAGAACATGTGAGCTGGTTTAGACTTCAGAAATGACCTCCAAAAGCCGGGCGTGGTGGCACACGCTTGTAATCCCAGTACTTGGGAGGCTGAGACCAGAGGATCCGGGTTCGCAGCCAGCCTCAGCTACTTAGTGAAGGCCTCCACAACTTAGTGAGACCCTGTTTCAAAATAAAGAATAAAAAATAGGGCTGGGAGTGTAGCTCAGAGGTAAAATGCCCCTGGGTTTGATACCCAGTACCACACACACACACAAAAAAAATGGCCTCCAAAAGAAGTGTTTTCTGACCTATAGTGAAAAGATTAGGTGTCTAGAGTGGGTAGAGGGAGTCCAATTAATTGACCAGGTGTGGTGGTGCACACCTGTAATCCCAGTACTTGGGAGGCTGAGACAGGAGGATCACAGGGTCGAAGCCAGTCTCAGCAACTTAGCGAGGTTCTCAGGAAATGAGACCTTGTTTCCAAATAAAAAATAAAAAGGGTTGGGGGTGTAGCCTAGAGGTAGAAGGCCCCTGGGTTCCACCCCAAGCACCACACACACACACACACACCCATACACACACACACGACTTTCATGGAAGGTTAAGGAAGGGTCACAAAGTGAACTGCATGAAGAAAATATTAGAACTCCTGCTCAGATTCATAGACTATCCATGGCCTTCCCCCAGCTCCCTGCCCTGCCACTCAGCAACCTTGAGTAGTTCGGGGAGAGAGCCCAGGGGGGCAGTGACAGCCTTGTTGATTTGTGCTCTTTCACTATATTTAAATGTACTGCCGTTTCAGTGTGGTTAGTTGAGTGAATTTAAAAATTATACTATCTGAGTTATCTAGTTTAACTTGTCCTCTCAGAATGGACAATTAGATTTAAAAGATTCCTCTGAATAAGCTGCATGTTAGAAAAAAAAATAAGGCTGGGAGTGTGGCTCAGTGGCAGAGCACTTGCCTAGCATGTGTGAGGCCCTGGGTTCGGCCCCCAGCACTGCAAAAGGAAATTAATAATAATGTCAGCAGAAGGAAACAAGGAAAAGTAGAGATGACACTTTGACTCCTACTAAGAGCTCTTAGATCGGCCATGATGTAAGGTAAGTAATGCCCATCTACTCAAATGTGATAAGAAGTCTGTCAAAATGAATTCAGGATTACGAGGAGGGATTCATGTGTTCATTTTCATAAGCATTAGTGATGACCCTCATCTAAGTGTACATTTGCCGATGGAATATGAAAGACATGTATCTTTGTAAATTAGTGGATGGGATGGAGAAAGAGATGGCTCGATTTGGGATTGTAGCCCACTGGACACTGCCCCCAATGGGTCTACACGTCTCTGTGAGGTCTCTTTACAGCTAGGAGAGCCATTAAACCCCCGAATCTAAACAAGCTAAATCTGGAACCAGACTTGTGAATTGCTGTATCTCAGAGTGTTAAACCTAGATTTAAAAAAAAGGTTCTAGCTATACCACTCCTGGGTATCTTTCCAAAGGGACTGAAATCAGAATATTATAGTAATACATGCATATCCATGTTTAGAGCAGCACAATTCATAATAGCCAAATTATGGAACCAACCTAGGTGTTCATCAACAGATGAATGGATTAGAAAATTGCAGGATATACACACAATGGAATTCTACTCAGCAATAAAGAAGAACAAAATTATGTCATTTGAGCCAGGTGTGGTGGTAGTGTCCTTTCCTGGTCAGTTACCCCTGTATCTTATTAACCTTTCCTGTTTCTGTCCCTTTTACAGTAGATGGTGATTTCTTCCCCTCCTCCTTCTTCGTGTGTGTGTGTGTGTGTGTGTGTGTGTGTGTGTGTTCTGGGGATTAAACCCAGGGGGTTCTAACCTGGAGGTGTAACCCCCAGCCCTATTTTATTTTGAAACAATGTCTCGCTAGGTTGATGAGAGTCTGACTGCTGAGGCTGGCCACAAACCTGCAATCCTCCTGTCTCAGCCTCCTGAGTACTGGGATTACAGGTGTGCGCCACCACGCCCAGGGAATGCTTATTGTTTACCAAGTATTCTGCTTAAGTGCTTGTAGACTTTGAGTCATTTGATCATTAGATGGGTATCCCTACTCCATTTTACAAGCTAGGGAGCTGAACTCACAGTTGACCTGCATCATGGTGCATACAGGTGAGGCAAATTAGACATTAAACTTCCAGGGCTGGCCTTGGTTTTTTCAGTTAATTCTTCATTTAACCTGAATGAATGAGACTGTATTAACAAAAATCTACAGCTCCCCTTAACAGATTAAAACAAAACAAAACAGCCAGGCATGGTGGCTCATGCTTGTAATCCCAGTACTTGGGAGGCTGAGACTGGAGGATCCGGGTTCGCAGCCAGCCTCAGCTACTTAGTGAGGCCCTCTGCAACTTAGTGAGACCCTGTTTCAAAATAAAATAAAATAGGGCTGGGGGTGTAGCTTGGAGGTAGAATGCCCCTGGGTTCCATCTCCAGTACCCCAAAAAAACAAAACAAAACAAACAAAACAGAAAAGGTGCCCTTACAAAGCTGACCTAGGCCAAAACCAGAGATGATATACATTTTTTGAGGCTTGCTCTGCTCTGGCATTTTAATTTAAATTAAGTTTGCATTGGTTAGGGTTGTTGACCTCCTGCCAAAACCAATCACCAAATCTGGTGGGGTGTAAAGTTTAACACATGTAGGAAAGCAACCATATCTGTCACAGCGCTACCTCCTGAGGGGGTGTGGGGTGTGGCCAAGACAGTTGAGGGCTTTTCATTGCAAACTTACTTTTCACAGCCGGGCGTGGTGGCGCACGCTTGTAATCCCAGTACTTTGGGAGGCAGAGACTGGAGGATCCAGGTTCGCGGCCAGCCTCAGCTCTCTCTCTCTCTCTCTCTCTCTCTCTACCTACCTAGTGAGGCCCTCCGCAACTTCGTGAGACCCGGTTTCAAAATAAAGTATAAAAAATAGGGCCGGGGGCGTAGCGTGGAGGTAGAACGCCCCTGGGTTCAATCCCTGGTACCGCAAAAAAAAAAAAAAAAAAATTGTAATCAGAAAATACCTTTAGAGCCGGGCATGGTGGTGGGAGGCTGAGACTGGAAGATCGCAAGTCCCAAGCCAGCCTCAGAAACTTAACAAGACTCTGTTTCAAAATAAAAAGGGCTGGGGGTGTAGCTCAGAGGTAGAATACTCCTGGATTCAATTCCCAGCAGCAGGAAGGAGAGAGAGAGAGTGAGAGAGAGAGAATGAATTCCGATTCTATTACTCAAAATTCTTATACAAGAAGTATGCTAATATCAGAGCAGATGTATGTGTGGAGGAAAGCAGGCATTTTCTGTAAGCAGCTGCTGCTGGTCCCTTCTGCAGCTGTCCTGCAACCCAGATGGACAGCAAGTGTAACCCAGGTGAGCACACAGGGTGAAGCTGGGGTGGGAGATGCAGTTTATGATCAGGTTCAATCATCTTTGGGGTAAAATTGATTTTTTTTCCCACAAAGCTGCTCTTTCTTCCTAAAACCACACACAAAGAGCTTATGAGGCTACTAGGAAACTTCAAGGTAAAGTTATCCATTTGGTACTGGGGATTGAACCCAGGGGCATTCTATCTAGGAGCTAGTCTCAGCCTTTTTGTATTGAAACAGGGTACGACTAGGTTTCTCAGTCTGAGTTGCTGAGGCTATTTTCCAACCTGCTATCCTCCTGTCTCAGCCTCCCGAGGACTGGGATTACAGGCATGTGCCACCATGCCTGGCTCCTAATTCTCCTTTTACAATACAGATTCCTACCCTAGCCTCATGTTCAGATTAGATACAGACATTTTAGTTTTTCAATTCCTTTGAGTAGCCTGCAATAAAACTGCTGATGTGTCCTAACTATCTTAGTACCACTTTGAAAAATCTGCCCAACTGGAAAAGATCTACAAATAACCACACTAGAAACAATATCCTTGGAGCTCACAAACCCCATACTAGGCAAATTGACTTCCTTGACTTTCTGGAAACAGAGTAGTGGTTCCACCTGAAGGCAGAGTAGAAGCCGGGCATGGTGGTGCACGCCCGTAATCCCAATACTTGGGAGGCTGAGACAGGAGGATCGCGGGTCCGAGGCCAGTCTCAGCAACATAGCGAGACTCTTAGCAGCCTAGCAAGACCCTGTTTCAAAATAAAAATTTAAAAAGGGCAGAGTGGCTTGGGCCTCTTCACACCTCCCCACCCTCCAAAAAGAATTACTCCAGAATTGAGGAACATTTTAGAGTCAGACATTTAGATGCACCTATTAGAACTGTGTGGGATAAATTCTCCACCTCTGAATCAGGGATTAGGGAGGGATGTCCTGTTAGGTATGTTGACAGCATTAAATGAAAGCCCATGTGTAAAATGCTTCACCTGCTGCTCCTCTTTTCGTAGTGTACAGGTGGGATCACCTTCATGGCATGCCTTGAAGACCCTATTTGAGAACACAGCAATTGTGTTTAGGAGCTGAGCTACTAAAAACAAAAAACCCCTGAAAGAGTTTCACCTACAAGCAGTCCTGGAAAAAAACAAAAACTTGCACTGACATTCCCTGGACACCGCCTCTTCCCGCCTCCCACACCAAGCAGCAGTCCTACGTCGCAGCATCCACCTTGATGATTCCTCCAGTTCCAAGTTTTCAGTTCAAGTCTGGATCAGGGTGAACATGCTTGCCTGATTGCAAAAGGTGAAGCATCCTGGTTAAGACTGAGCACGAGCTTTGAAGTCAGACCTGAATGGAACAGCTTGCCCCTTCACTACTAATTGTCTTATGTAAACATGGCCAATTTAACCTCTTTGAACCTGCTTTCTTGCTTCTAGAAAGAGGATAATATCTAATTGGGGTGTGAAAAGGATTAAGAGGGAAAACATTTACATAGAAAGTGCTTAGCCACAGTAGCTGGCAAATAGCAGGACCCCAGTTCCTATCTATTAAATCCAATCCACCGGGTGCTAGGTAACTGCAATCTTTTGCAACTGGCAAGCAAATTAAAACTGGAACCAAAATATAAGCTTGAGATCAGATTCAATTAAGTAAACATTGATAAATACACATCCTATCTTTAATAAGGCAAACACTTCAACAGGCTTATTGAACTGCAGCTCAGTTTACCTACTTAGATTTCTTATCTTATTCATAAGAACTATTTGTGCCTGACAAAGTGCCCACTACCTAAAATTATCAGTTTCATACAAAATCAACTCCCTCTCAGAAGAACCAACTTTTTGATGACCTACAGAATATTTGTGATGTGCGTAGTATTATCTCCTTTTCTCACAAATTAGGAGAACAGCACCACATCAAGAGTTAAGCCAGTGAAGGAAGCAATCTTATTCCAGGAAGCAATTGACTGCAGGTAGGCTGAGCTAGCCTGACCATCTTTCCCCTTCTCTTTGCATTGACTGACCTTTCCGGTATATTCAAGAACCTGCCTTCTAAATAGGTCTCTCAAGAAGCCATTGCTGAACTAACGGAGATCAACGGCCGCCATTCCAAGGGAATGAGAATTTTTTTTTTTGTCAATAATCAAGAGCTTAAAATGTGCTTGTTTTCTTTTCCAGCGGTGTTTAAACAGCGGCAGCCACTGCAATACGCTGACTGACTCAGTCTGCCCGCTTGCAAGGCTCCAGGTAGATTAATTTTTGAGTTATGATTCACCTCCCTTTCCTGTTTTCATGGAACACGACGACTGAGCCATCCCTGTCAATAAAAAGCCTGAGTTTCCACCCTGCAAATTCGCGCTATTAACGACAGTCTACAGGCTGACGTGCAGGTGGGATTTCCTGTCACCATTTTAAGGAGACACCACCCCTGCATGGAAGTGCTCAGTCAGTTAAAAAGGGGCTGTGCCTGCAACAAAGAGTAGGCAGACAGAGAGGGAAACAGGTCCAGTTGCCCCTGCCCTCTCCATCCTCCCCCTCGCCTTCCATTCCCCCTGCCCCGACGCGCCAGGCCCTTGGGCGGAATCACTTGGGGGTCTCCGGACTCCTGGCGCCTAGGCTGGTGCGTGCTTGGGGTGAGGCACAGCAAATCCTTTGGGTGTCATCACACCGGGTCCCCCGCACAGCGGCACAGTGCAGATGTCAGGGAGGGCCGGCGAGGTCTGCGGGTGCTGGATCCGGGAGAGGGGCGGCGCCTCCCGCTGCAGGCTAGAGACAAAGGGTGTCCAAAGGTGTGTGCGCGCCCCGCCGCCCCGGCCACTTCGGTCCCCTTCCCGCCACCCCGGCGGTCTGCGGGCCATCCCTGGAGCCAACACACCGCTCCATCGCGGCCCTCGGCTCGCTGGGAAGCACTCTGCCCGTCACCCCCGCGCCATCCCCGCGCCGAGCCCTTCCCACAATGCAACTCCCCTCGCTCTCCAGGCACTGGCGGGGCTCGGGCGTGCATCCCCCACCATGCAGCCCACCGCCCCTAGCGCACAGCCTCCCTCCCTCCCTCCCTCCCGAGGCCTGGTGGGCCGCTCCCCCTGCAGCCCCTGCAGCCCCTGCAGCCCCCACGCTGCAGCTGAGCTCAGGACACACTGCAGGGCCCCGGGAGGGCGCGGGCAGGTGCCCGGGCAGCACGCAGCCTCCATCGGCGCACCGTGCACACGGGAGGCTCCATCCCCTCCAGCCGCGGTCGCTGCATCGCGGGAGCGGCCCGGGGAGGCTGCAAGGCGCGGCCGCCGGCGCGAGCACCATGTGACCGGCACGGCTCGGTGACACGCAGCTTCGGTTAAACAGCGGGCGCGCAGGAGGGAGGAGACGGCGCGCGGGACGCCGAGGAATGGCCGGCCTTTCCCGGCCCAGCCGTCCCAAGCCATGGATGCAGAAAGGCGCCGCGTCCCCCAGTAGGAAATGCCTGCGGCCCGAGACCCTGAGCGCCCGAGCGAGTCGCTGTAAGTGCGAGGCTGGCTGGATGGATGGCGAGTGTGGGTGGGGGTTGGTGGTGGGGGGAGACACTGATGCAATCCGCCCAAAAAGAGGAGGAGGAGGAGGAGGAGGAGGAGGAGAGCCCGGAGAGCGCGGGCAGGGGCAGCCACGCCATTCCGCCTGAAGGTCGCCGGGAACCTCCGCCCTTTACCTTCCTCGGAAATCCGCCTCGCCAAGCGTCCCCGCCCAGCCTCGCCGGCGGGGGCCACCTCTGCCCGGCCCCGGCGGCCAGCCCTTGACACAAAGGACGTCTGACTGCCCGGAAGGGCGGACCATTCCACATCCCTTTTTCCCCACCTTCCCCTCGATCCCCCGAGGTAAGGTGAAGTCTCCGTCCGGGGGCGGGCTGGGGGAGTGGCGGCGGGGAACCCGGGGACATTTTAGCTGCGAGAGAAGACAGTAACGTAGAAATCCTCCCAGCCTGCCAGCAGGGAGAGCGCGGCTAGCCCGGCGCCCTCGATGTTGCTTTAAGGAACCGAAAAGTCCAGGTGCTCTGCAGCGCGCGCGGAAGCGCCAGGGCCCCTGCGCGCACCTCCGCCGGGGCTCGGCTTACTTTGGGGGTCTGTTTGCATGGTGGCGGAGTGTGCCCCCAGGTCTGGGTGCAGCTCACGAGCGGCAGGGACCGCGCAGGTTTGGGGGGCAGCGCGGCCGTGGACGGGAGCAGTGTTGAAACCCCCGTTGGGGGGTGTCCGGAGTCCACGGGGCCCGGAGGACAGTGTGTGGGTCCCGGGTGCGGCCGCCCAGCGCGAGTAAACCCGAGCACGTTGGCCGCCCCAGCCCGCGCTCTGCATGGAGGAGTAGGAAGATGGGGGGCATCTACCAAAGGATGCTGGCAGTGACTCATTGCCCTTTCCCGCCCCGAAGACGTTCTTTCCAAAATGAGAAGGAGAAGAGGGTAGTCTTTTTCCTAGCCCGGGATCCGCTGGAGCTGGTGAACAAAAGGCCACCGCTTTGGGCCCGGCGGATGGCGCGCAGATTGCGCCCCTGGCCAGCCTTGCTGCCCTCTGCGCCCTGGGCACTGCGCTCACGTCTTGGACGGGGCCACAAAGGCCCCGCGGCGGGCCCCTCTGCACCCACCGGGACCCCGGAGGTCTGGGGCTGCCTGGGTGCCGCTTCCCTGCCCGATCGCCCACCCCTGAGTTCCTACCCTACTGTAGTCACAGACAGCCCAAGTGCATATGGCGGCAAAAGGAATTTCGCGGTAGTCGCGTCACGCGGGTCTCGGTGCCTTTCACAGGCTGCTTGGTGCTGGGGAAGGTGGTGCCACAATTCCAGTCCTTTGTGTCTCGCTCTGCCGCGCGGACCCGGGTTTGTTTGGTTTTTTTGTTTGTTTGTTTGTTTGTTGTGTGTGTGTGTTTGTTTTTTAAACAAGCCTGTTTCACTAGTGGAAACCAAACTGGATCGTGCACTTTCTTAAAAAAAATCTGGGGGGGGGGATGTGTGTAGTCAGAGCAAAGAAGACTCGCGTTTATTCATGTGCATTTAGAAGGGGGCTAGCCCTCTCTGCAGTGGGTGTTTACACTTTTTTAATGTAAGGGGGAGAGAGGGAATACATCTATGGTTGGCAGAATGCAGGGCCCAGCCAGGCTGTAATTTGTCACCTTGATAGAAGAAACTGTGCGGCAACTCGTGCTTTTCCTGACGTCAGAAGGACAACGGAAATAAAACCTGAGCTCGGCAGCCGGCTGGCCTCATTGTCGAGTGTCTCACACCCGGTGATGCCCAGCACCGGGCTCGTGCTGCCCCCTCCGAACCCCCGATTTTGGTCCAACCCCCAGCCTCAAAATGGCTTTGCTTTTCAAAGTCGCTTCAGTCCTCAGTATGTGGCTCTAAGCTGCTAGAAACCGGCCTAGTTTGGTTTGAGGTTTTAATCTTGAGACTTATTAGCCTTTCTTCTTTTTTTTTTTTTATTAACCCTCAATGTACTGAATTCAGTATGTTTCCCTCCGTGGGCGGACTCTGCGGCTGGTAGCAACTAAGATCAAGTTGTGTCTCTGTGAAGATTCCTTTCTTATGTGGAAACAGACTTTACGAATGCATGTATAAATAAATTTTGGGTTATTAAGGCAATGAAGAGAAAAAACAGGGTCATGTGTTTGGGAAGACATTTGAGATAGAGTGACCTGCTAGGAGGGCCTGTGTGAGGGGGTGACATTTGTCCTGAGACTGAATAATGAGAAAGGATCAGCTGTTTGAGTAATTAGGGAAGAAGTCCTGCAGAAGGAACAGCAAGTACTTACTTATTACACAGTGCTCTGACTGTAGCGTAATTTAGCAGAGGAGATTAATTCTCTAAACATGTCTTGTTGCTCCTGTATGTTTTCTTATGTTGCTGCGTGGATCGACTGTGCTGAGAGGTGCACCTCGCTTAGGAATCTGCCTACTCTTGACCCCTCCCATGATACTGGAGGACAAAAACCCATCCTACTCATTGTTCCTCTGACGTCTAGCATGTAGTAATTGTTGAATAAATACTTGTTGGATTGAGACGATGGCAAAGCCATTTCCACCTCTTTATTTTGACCATCGCTTCCTTTCCATATCCCGTTATCTGTTCCCCTTCTAAGTCTTTCTGTTCTGCTTTTCTCTTTCTCTCTTTTCTTTCTTTCTTTCTTTCTTTCTTTCTTTCTTTCTTTCTTCCTTCCTTCCTTCCTTCCTTCCTTCCTTCCTTCCTTCTTTTCTTTCTCTCTCTTTCTTTCTTTCTTTCTTTCTTTCTTTCTTTCTTTCTTTCTTTCATACTGGGGATTGAACCCAAGGGCACTCTACCACTGAGCTACATCCCCATTTTATTGAGACATGATGTAGCTGAGTTGCCCAGGCTGGCCTCGGCTTGCAATCCTCCTGCCTCAGCCTCCCCAGTAGCTGAGTAGAGGCATATGCCATGGCGGAGCCTGGCTCCGCTCTCTCTTAACCCTTCTCACTTTTGATTAGTGACCACCAGGTCCTAGCAAATGCCTCTCAAACCTGTCCTCTTGTCTCCATTGCCACTGCCCAACTTCAGGTCCCTGTCACCTGGCCTAAAAGTAACAATTCAAGTAGAGTGCTGGGATATAAGAATCATGAAATACATATGGAGGCGCCTTGAAGAACTGAGTGGTGAAGAGGAAGACGCACATAGTCGGCGTGGAGTACCCAGTGAGGTGTAAGAGCTCCTCCACACCAAGCTCCGCCTCCCTAATTCAATCTGGACACATTTCTAAAACTCAGTCCACATTTTTTTTTTTTTTTGGTGGTACTGGGAATTGAACCCAGAGGCATTCTACCTCTGAGCTACACCCCCAGCCCTATTTATTTATTTTGAAACAGGGTCTCATTGCATTTCTGGGGCTGGTCTCGAATCTGTGATCCTCCTGTCTCAGCCTCCCAGATACTGGGATTACAGGCATGCGCCACCACGCCAGCTAGTCCACATTTTTTAAAGACCTTGCTTTGCTGTAGGATAGAAATAAATAGGTAGAAAGGAGAGAGACAGGAGGGAGAAGTAAAATTTAACTTTAATGTAAGAACCTGGTGCTAAGGTTCTTTACTCCCTGTATCCGTCAGGATTCTTGCAGTTATAATGTAACGATCTGACCACATAATTTAGAGGAAAGATTTATTTTCTTACATTTGGGCTCAGTTCACATGAAGCGGGGGACCACGGATCTCCGCATGGTGGCAGGAGGCAGAGAGAGAGCACATGGGCTGTGTTCACATCACATAGGCTAAAAGCAAGAGAGCCAGCCAGGGGAGGAGGAACCCTTTCTATAACCCCTAAGGCTGCACCCCCAGGAACCCACCTCCAGGCACACCCTACTGGCCTACCAGGTACCACCCAGGTAAATCCATTACAGTGGATTTATCCACTTCTGGGATTACAACCCTCAAGACTCAATTATATCAACCCTGAATATTAATAAATGAGCTCTTTAGGGGATATTTTATATCTAACTATAACACTTCCCAAACCAGTTTTTTTTTCCAGGCCTGTCTGTCCCAGATCCCTGGGAAATCTGTAGATCCTGGAGTTAACTGGAAAAAACCAATAATTCCCCTGTGCACTTTTAACAAGATATATATCTTGAGAAACCTATCTTTAGAGGACTCTCCAGCTTATCTCTTGATCAGATAGTAGAGACCTCGATCAGCCTGAGGACTGTAAGGATGACCAAGCCACCCAGACCCTCTCGAGACTACTGGACTGAGGTCACCCTCATATACCTGCCCATGCCTGCCCTTCACCAAGCTTCCTTTAAAAGAAGAGCCATGTGAACTGGGCACGGGGGCGCATGCCTGTAATCCCAGTACTGGGAGGCTGAGACAGGAAGATCACAGGTTTGAGGACAGACTCAGCAAATAATGAGACTCTCATCAACCTAGTGAGACCCTGTTTCAAAATAAAATAAAATAGGGCTGGGGGTGTAGCTCAGAGGTAGACTGCCTCTGGGTTCAATCCCAGTGCCAATAAATAGAGAGATGGATAGATAGATAGCCGTGGACCCCCAAAATACGTTTCCCTCTTGGGATTCTCCTTTGAATGTATGTTTCCTACTTTCCTAAATAAACCTCTGTATATATCTCTGGCGCATGCTGAAATTCTCTTCTGTCATGTAAGCCAAGGACCCCGCTGGTCCTGAGGTGGGTTTCCCTCTCTTTGGGAACTCCTCAGACCCCTCACAGAATCAAGCCTCCTCCCCGTCCCTCTATTGGGAAGGAAAATACTTCAACTGCTAGGTGCTCATTTGGTCTTCTCTCTCCTGCAACAGATAAAAGACTTCATAGGTAAGAGACTCTTTAAAATGATAGAGTTTAGCTGGGCATGGTGGTGCACACCTATAATCCCAGTATTTGAGAGCCTGAGACAGGAAGGTCGCAGGTTTGAGACCAGCCTCAGCAACTTAGTGAGATTCTCAGTAACCTCGTTAGATCCTGTTTCAAAACAAAAAATTAAAAAGGGCTAGGGATAATAATTCAGAGATAGAATGCCCTTGGGTTCAATCCCCAGCACCACACACACACACACACACACACACACACACACACACTATAGTTTATCAGACATGTGGCCCCAATAACCCCTAGGGTACCAAGCCTTCCCCCCTGCTTCAGCCCATACAGCATAAAGGCTTTTATCCAGGAGACCAACAATTAAACTTTACACAGTTACCCTCTTTCAGAAGTTATAAATTCCTCTTGACCCACCAGGACAGAGTATACACAGGAGGTTTCAGAGGCCCTCCTCAAGGAAATCATTCCCTGATTTGGATTCCCTAGGTCCCTCCAGAGTGATAACCAACCCATGTTTATATGTCATCCCTCCAGCAAGTAGCAAAAACCTGGGAGTTAAATACCTCCTCCATTATTCTTGAAGACCTCAGACTTCTGGTTAGGTTAAAAGAGCCAACCAGACTTTAAAAGGTACCTTAGGCAAGCTCTGTCAAGAAACTTCCCCACCCTGGTTAGGCCTTCTCCCCATAGCTCTTCTCACACTGAGTTGCTCCCAAGGCTTGCTCCAGCTTAGCCCTTTTAAAATACTATATGACAAGCCATTCTTACACACTGACCTGATGCTTGATACAGAAATACTTGACCTAAACACATATATAACTTCTCTGTGTCAATTCCATCAGGCAATACATGCCTGTGGACCAGAAGTAGGAGATAGAACAAGCCAATTGACAGCCCCTCTCTGTAAGCCTTGGAGCCCGTCTGCATTAAGACTTGAAGGCTGGCTCTCCAAGATCCTAATTATTTCCCTCTTTTTTTGTGTGTATGGGAGGTACTGGGGATTGAAGCCAAGGGTGTTCTACTTCTGAGCTACACACCCAGCCCTATTTCTTTACTTTGAAACAGGGTCTCACTAAATTGCTGGGGCTGGCCTTGAACCTTCTGTCTCAGCCTCCCAGGTACTGAGATTACAGGCATTTGCCATCACGCCCAGCTCTAATTAATCCCCTCTTTTTTTTTTTATACTTTATTTTGAAACCGGGTCTCACGAAGTTGCGGAGGGCCTCACTAAGGAGAGAGAGAGAGAGAGAGAGAGGGAGAGAGAGAGCGAGAGAGCTGAGGCTGGCCGCGAACCCGGGTCCTCCGGTCTCTGCCTCCCAAAGTACTGGGATTACAAGCTTGCACCACCACGCCCGGCTAATTAATCCCCTCTTGAAGGGGCCTCTTTAGTGTTCTCTCTACTCCCACAGCAGTAAAGCTGCCCAGGATTGCTAGCTGGACCCATCATATGCGAGTTAAGCCCTGCCCACAGAAGAAAAATCTTGAATTTCAAGATCAGGGCCAAACCTGCACGGAGCTGAGAGCTCATAAAAGATTTCAGGTTCCTTTTTAGAAAGGAAACAGATAAGTAAACCTCTCATAAGCTCCTAATTCTGGCTTGCTTTCCTCAAGAGCTAGGTCATTTCTCCTTCCAAAGGTCGCTATACTTCTTCTGGCTATACTAACCAATCAGGCATCACAATTTAGAGAAGAGACAACCCAGGGCTACTACTATGAGGCTAGGAACTGATCATGCCATATGCCCCCCCAACCTGTCTAGTCCCAACAGGCCCTGCCCTGACAGAAAATAAGAGAGGTCCTGATAGGTCTACATCCTGACCAGCTGGAAGAAGCTATAGAAGACGGACCATTGCCCCTGTTCCCTAAGCGATTTCAAGGCCTGTAGCTCTTGAAGGGGGAATGTTAGGTAGTTAGATTAGAGATGAGCAGGGCAGGGGAAGGATGGGACACAGGATCCCGCCAGCCCGCCCAGCTGCAATTGCCATTTTATTTTTATTTATTTATTTATTTATTTATTTATTTATTTATTGCGTTACCAGGGATTGAACCCAGGGGCGTTCTACCTCCGCGCTACACCCCCGGCCCTATTTTTTATACTTTATTTTGAAACCGGGTCTCACGAAGTTGCGGAGAGCCTCACTAAGTAGAGAGGGACAGAGAGAGAGACAGGGAGAGAGAGAGAGAAAACGCTCGCGCGCACGTGAGCTGAGGCTGGCCGCGAACCTGGATCCTCCGGTCTCCCAAAGTACTGGGAGTACTGGGATTACAAGCGTGCGCCACCACGCCCAGCTATTTTTTTTATTCTTTATTTTGAAACAGGGTCTCACTAAGTTGTGGAGGTAAGTAGCTGAGGCTGGCCACAAACCCGGATCCTCCCGTCTCTGCCTCCCAAGTACTGGGATTAAAGCATGCGCCACCACACCCGGCTGCAATTGCCATTTTAGACACCTTCCCCACCCCTGCTCAGGTTTCACTTAGACACCCAGTGAGTTCAATCCCCTGTACCACACATACACACACACCAAAAAAAAAAAAAAAAGAGAGAAAGAGAGAAAGTTTCCTAGATGGTGAACCAAGCACAGGCCCACTACGCTGGGGGAGGTTTCTAGCGTAAATAAATCCCACCCTGCCAAGAGCTTCCAGAAACGGACCTTTCCAGACCCCTTCCCTGGAACATACTAACCCTTTATCGCGCGGCCTTCTCTTAAAGTTGTACCCCCACATCCCTAAATAAACCTTGTATCTTCCCCTATTCATTCTTTCCACTTGAAATCTTTCTCTTGGGAAGCAAGGACGGAGGATAAGAGATCACCGTACTATAATATTTATTTCTGGGAGAGATTATCACCCTTTAACAGCGCCTCCAAACAAACCTCCCGTGGTTCCCAGGGGACCCGGCACAGTTTGACTCCTTGCCTGTTTTTCCGGCTCTTCCCCTTCTCCTGAGTTTGAAACATTGGAGTATCTGTCGCTCTTCCCTCCTCCTCCTCCTCTTCTCTTTTTCTTGCTGCAGTCCTGGGTGCTGACATTCCTTTTCTCTCAGTTCCCTTACACGCTACCCTCCCTCTCACTTTTCTGCCTCAATAGCCGCGTAGACTCCAGGCTGGAATGCCTCATGAAATAATTTAATCTGTGACAGCCAACGCCATTTTTCCCCTCTTGGCAGAAGCATTGCTGATCCCCTGTTGGCATTTTCCTAAGGATTTTTCCTTCCCTTTTTGCATTCCAGTTGCTCGCGCTGGTGGGAGGTAGAGGATAAGGGCTGAGTCTCTAGGGCCGATGTAAATACCAGGTCTCTACTCACCGACCCCAGGACCTTGGGCAGGTTGTTCTCTCTCTCTCTGTCTCTCTCTGTCTCTCTCTCTCTCTGGTACTGGGGATTGAACACTGGGGCATTCTACCTTTGAGATACACCCCCAGTCCTTTTTTTAGTTTTTGTTTTGAAACAGGGTCTCGCTAGGTTGCTGAAAGTCTCAATAAGTTGCTTGAGGCTGATCTTGAACCTGCAATTCTTCTATTTCAGCCTCTCAAGTACTGGGATTACAGGCATGCACCACCATGCCCGGCCTGTTCAGCATCTCTGAGCTTCGGGGGTTTTTTTTTATTGTTAAATAGGGACAATGATGCTGGTGGTAATGATGGTGGCCATGGAAGTACCCATCTTATTGAGTTACCCTGAAGATTTAATTAAGATAATGGATGTGAGGTGTTTGGCACAGTGTTGCCATTTCATATATATTAAATTAAAAAGGACTTCAGGTTCCTCATCTTTCAGAGGAAGTGGGGAAAGTTGATCAGTGAAGTTCCTCTTACCTTTGCAGTTCTAGGACTGTTTAATCTTTTTTTTTTTTCCTTTTTGTGGTACTGGGGATTGAACCCAGGGGAATTCTACCTCTGAGCTACACCCCCTGCCCTATTTTATTATTTATTTTGAAACAGGGTCTCACTGTACTGCTGAGAGTCTCACCACATTTCTGAGGCTGTCTCCAAACCTGCTATCCTCCTGTCTCAGCCTACCAAAACTGGGATTACAGGCATGCACCACCACACCTGACTCTGTTTAATCTTTTAAAAATACTTTTCTGAAAAATAATATTCTAATGGGATCTACTGACTGTTTTCAGTGTCTGGGAGAGTGCATCTGTGAAAGGTGGTGTGGGGTGCGGAAGTATGTGGGAAGAAGTGAGCATATTCACAATTGCAGGATAGACTTCAGAAAAAGACAGCCTGAGCCGGGCGTGGTGGCGCACGCCTGTGATCCCAGTACTTGGGAGGCTGAGACAGGAGAATCGCAGGGTTGAGAACAGCCTCGGCAAGTAGTGAGACTTTCATCAACCTAGTGGGACCTTGTTTCGAAAAAAAAATCGTACTGGAAGTGTTGTTCAGAAGTAGAATGCCCCTGGGTTCAATCCCCAGTACCCCCCCAAAAAAAGAAAGAAAAAGACATCCTGGTACACTCACCCTAAATGGAATTATTTGGTAGTATTGTTATACTTATTTCCAGAACTCGATCTAGTGTTCACAGGTTTTCTAGTGATAATGAGTGTCAGAGTTAGTTGCTACACAGCTTGGGGGAAGTGGCACTGGGCTCGCAGGGAGGTTACTGTATGTCTTGCCAGTAACTAGCTGGGTACCTTGGGCAACTCATTCAACATTTTTATGCCTCGCTTTCTTATCTACTGAGTGCTAGTCACAGTAGCTGAGCTGCCTGCCTTACAGAGTTGTAAAGATACAATGAGAATAGGCCAGGTGTGGTGGCACAGGCCTGTAATCCCAGTACTTGGGAGGCTGAGATGGAGGATCACAGGTTCAAGGCCAGCCTCAGTAATTTAGCGAGACATATGTGTGTGTGCGGGGGGGGGGTGCTAGTTAGGGATTGAATCCAGGTGCATTCTATCTCCAAACTCCACCCCCAGCCCTATTTTATTTTTTATTTGAAAACCGGGTCCGGCTAAGTTGCTGACAGCCTCACTAAATTGCTGAGGCTGGCTTTGACCCTGAGATCCTCCTGTCTCAGCCTCCCAAGTAGTGGGATTACCACACCCAACTTTAGTGAGACTCTTGGTAACTTAGTGAGACCCTGTTTCAAAATGAAAAATAAAAAGGGCTAGGGGTGTAGCTCAGAGGTAGGATGTCCCAGGGTTCAATTCTCTGTGCAAAATAAATAAATAAATAAATAAAGCAATGAGAACAAGCTGAGAAAGTCCTTGAACAAATTAAAACCTATTCAAGATGCTAGCTGTCCGGAGGGCAAGTGCAGTGCTAATCTGTAGGTTTGGGGAAGTGTTTTAGATTAGCGATTCTCAACACTGGCTTCAAGTCTAATTCATCTGGGGTCTTTTAAAAAATCCGCCAATGCCCAGACACCATCTCCAGAGATTCAGATTTGGATAGCATGGAGTAAAGCCCAGACATTGGAATTAAAAATAAATAAATAAAGGCAGTAGGGGTGATCCTGATACACAGTTGTTTAGATTTAAAGCAAAACAAAAACAAAGTAAAAAATTAAGTGAGGACTCCTACATGTTCTGCTGAAGTCTTAGTAATGCAAAATCATGAGCTTGATCGACTTTTCCCCTGGATTTTACTAAATCAACCAGTTGTTGATCTCATGGAGCCACAGCCTCAGGTTACAGTTTATAACCTGGATTTTCCCAGGCGTAGAAGCCCGTCCAGTAATACGTCCAGCGCCACATGAAGATTTAATGTGTACATCTCAGTTTCCATTTCTTAGGAGTGAAGAGGAAGATTGGAAAAGAAAGAGGCAATGGAAAGGAAAAGGACAAAGATAAGTTGTGGCCCGAGGTGTGGGAGGAAGAGGCTCAGAGGGAGCAGAAGGGAAAGGACAGGGCGCAGAAAAAGTGGAGTTTAATTTATTGAACTGGTTTTTGTTTAGGTTGCAAACTAGTGGTAAGGACCAAATTGACCCTGTAGGCATGCTTTGTATGACCTACAGATTTATTTATTTAAAAATCATTTGGAGTTAGTTGCCAACATTTAAAAATCAGAATTTAAGCCGGGTGTGGTGGCGCATACTGTACTGTACTTGGGAGGTGAGACAGGAGGATCCCAGGTTTGAAGACAGCCTCAGCAAGCAGTGAGACTCTCATCAACCCAGCGAGACCCTGTTTCAAAATAAAAATAAAATAGGGCTGGGGGTGTAGCTTGGAGGTAGAATGCCCCTGGGCTCAATCCCCAGTACCACACAAAAAATAAAATAAATTGAAAAATAAAATAAAAATCAGAATTTAGCCGGGCATGGTGGCGCACGCTTGTAATCCCAGTACTTGGGAGGCTGAGACAGGAGGATTGCAGGTTCAAGGCCAGCCTCAGCAACTTAGTACAGAGGCCCTCTGTAACTTAGTGAGACCCCCGTTTCAAAATAAAAAATAAGCTATTTGTGGTGGCACATGCTTGTAATCCCAATACTTGGGAGGCAGAGACAGGAGGATCACAGGTTCACGGCCAGCCTCCTCAGCTTAGTGAGACCCTGTTTCAAAATAAAAGAATAAAATAGGGCTGGGGGTATAGCTCAGAGGTAGAATGCCCCTGGGTTCCATCCCCAGAATCACACTGGGGATGGAAAAAAAAATAAATAATGGGGCTGAGGG
>PVJS01027861.1:0-25936 GCA_004027185.1 Glis glis
TCACGAAGTTGCGGAGGGCCTCACTAAGGAGAGAGAGAGAGAGAGAGAGAGAGAGAGAGAGAGAGAGCTGAGGCTGGCCGCGAACCCGGATCCTCCGGTCTCTGCCTCCCAAAGTACTGGGATTACAAGCGTGCGCCACCATGCCCGGCATGAGATTATCTTTATTGAAAATTTTTATTGCCCTGTTGTTTTAAACAAATGGATCATCCTCATCTTCAAGGAAGTCTTTCCATCCTATATGAAGGATGTCACCTATGAGGTCCGGTTCTGCCCTTGGGGTGCAGGACATCACGTTTCAGAACACCTCAGTTTGGACCATCAATCATCCGTATTTTTCAAGTGTATTTGGGCGCTTGTTTTCTTTTTGACCTTATTTAATATATTTGCAATTCAGGAATGCGCTCAAAGGTTTGCTCTTACATGTAAAAATTCAAATGTATTTTTACTCACATGGCTCAATCAAATTTTACACTAAAAATGAATTGTGTTGGAACATAGACCTAATCCCCAAGGATGCACCGAAGCATCACTTTTGACCTGGGCGAGGCCCAGATGCATCTGTATACCAACAGGGAACACAGCAGAAGCAAGACAGTTATTAAAAAATATAATGGCTTGAGAATTGCAATGAATTTTAATGTACTCATCTTTCTATAATTTAAGTCCATTTCTTCTACAAAAATACAAGTATGTATGTATGTATGTATGCAGGGTCCTCCCTCTTGTTAAAAAGATAATAATAACAATACCTTTCATTGTTAGGCATGCCAAGCAAAAGGCTGTTTAAATGCCAAGCAAAAGGGCGATTAAAAGAAATTTAATCAGGGACCTTGAGTGAACCAGTTCACATATTTGCAACTGCAACAATTTTGATGCTTTGTCTAGGTTTATTTTACATTCTCTGTGACTGAAGTGGTAGGTCTAGAATATAGAATGGTTAGCATGTGAGTGATTAGTAGATATTTGGTCCAGCTCTGCTCTTGCCTGGGCACTCTTCTGTTGGTATGCTCTTGTGAATTCTGCCTTCCTGAAATGGCCTGTTTTGCTGTGAAGGTCTTTCTTCCTCTGCAGACAGTTAAATGATTCATTCTGTTTCTCTTGGACTCCCTGTTTCTCATGCCCATCTCTTCCCATTTCTCTTAGTGATGGAAAGGAAAGTCTCCTAACAACCCCCGTCCTTTCCTAGGAGGCTCCTGGCACCTCCTGACAACAGACATGCACCTCGGACAGGTCTGCATGTGTAGGGTGAACCCAGCTCAGCCTTGCTCTGACAACCTCGCCGGAAGAAGTTATAAGTTCAAAGTGGAAACAAGTGGCAGTAAGTGGCTCTGGAGGGGAGACAGCCAAGCACAAAATGTCCTCTTCACCTCGGGCTCTGGAAAGGTTTTCAACAAAGGAACCTGTTATATGGTCATTACTTTCTCCCAAAGGCGTTGAATGTCATAGAGGAAGACCACCAGAACACAGGTGAGAAAAGAGAGAGTTTCTCTGCTCACAGCAGGTGGGTCAGTCAGAGAGCAGGCCCTCCTCTCCCCTCTGGCACTTAGCAGAGGTGTTATAAGTTACACAGGCTGTGACACCAACCTGTTACACACGTTGGTGGCCAGCAATGGGAGGGCACGGGAGGAATGGAACTTAGTTTTGTTTTCAGAAATATATGACTGAAGTCGAGCCAGCCCAGAAAAAGTATGTTCTGTGGTCATTGATTCATCTGGAAAGTGACAGTTTTGAACTTGAGTCTTTGGATTCTTTTTGTCTATGGGTTCTGAGAAGATCCGCAGCTGTTAGCGCTGGTTGCTGTCCTGTGTACATCTGACAGGACGAGTCCTCTGGCAGGGAGCGCTCAGCCTTGCCATTTCCACCTCTGAGACTTGGATCTTGCATTTTTCTCTATCTGGAATGTCTTCCCTTCAGCCCTGCCTGCCCGAACCTTAGCCATCTTAAGCCATCTTATATGGCTTAATTCAGATGTCACTTCCTGAAGTTTCCTGTGGTTACCTTGGCAAGGACTGATGCCTCCCTTGGAAGTCCATATGGATTGATTATGGTGCCCTATTGGTGTTTCCCTCCCACAGCCTCCCATTGCAGTGATCCGTGTATGAATTCTAGTCCTTGTATCAGGTTTATGATTACTTAGCAGAGAGAAAATTCCCGTGTGCCAGGCAGTATGTTACATAATATTTGTGTCTAATCTCTTTTAATGCTAGTGATATCTCTCTAAGCTAGGCATTATCGTCCTCATTTTCAACATGAAGAAACTGAGGCTCAGAGAGTTCAAGGGACCTGTTCAGGACTTATGGTTGGTGAGCAGTAGCATGGAGATCTGGACTTGGGTGCACATCACTGCGAGACTCTCTCCTACCACCTTACGCTGGCACTCTTAAGACAGGGATCTGAGCTCACCGTTGTCCTTTCCAAGGGACTATTAAATATTTGCTGATTTAATTAGTGGTTTTTAAACAAACCACCTGGAATTCAGCTTTGTACACATCGTATTTTGAACTGGTTGGAGATGGCATGAAAGAAAGAGGAGAGAATCGTGTATTAAGTATAGTGGCTCATTGATGTCATGTCATAGGGCTCTTTGATAGGTTAAAATGATATAAATAAATGATCTGTTTGACCAAAGGTCTTTACCTTTATCTCTCTGTTATTATTTGGATCTGAAATATCCCCAAAGGCCATGTGCTAAAGGTTTGGTGGCCAGCCCGTGTCACTATTAGGGGGTGGTGTAACCTTTAGGGGGTGGGGCCTAGTGGAGGGAAGTGAGGTCACTGGGGTCGTGACCTTGAAAGGAACAATAGGCCCCCTCCTCCTCCTATCTCTCTTTTCGCCACTTCCTGGCTATCACAAAGTAAGGAGCTTCGTTCCACCACTCGTCCCCTACAATGATGTTCTGCTTTGTCACAGACCCAAAGGCAACAGGGCCGAGCAACCATGGACCAAAACTTCTGAAACTATGAGCCAGGTCAGCTTCCCTCCTTATAAGCTGTTTATCTTAGGTATTTTGTCACACTGATGGAAAGCTGACTAAAACACTATCATTTTATTGTATTTTTAACATGGATTGTTGAAAGAAATTTTGGGAGCAATTAGTTTCTATAAAGCACCAATTGCAAGTAAGAGATGGTCCCCCGATTTTCTTGATCTTTTCATATCAGAGAAGCAGATAGTGAACTCCAGGTTATCGTGAGAGCCGAGAAAGTCCCTACCCATGGTCTGGAGTCACTGTTTCTGAGGGAAGGGATGGTTTTGAGTGTAGTTTAAAGCAATGGCTGTGGAACTGTCCAGTGGCCCATTTCAGGGGAACCTGACCCAAGTTAAAATAAAGAGCCACAAGTTAAAGGTGCCCCAAGGGACTCTGTCTGCTGACCAACTGACTGAGCAAAAGGCAAGGGAGGCAGTAGGTAGGTGTTTCCGTCAGCATTTTCAGTTCCATAACTCAAAATACTTGACAACCACAACTTAGAGGAAGGAAGATTTATTTGTTCACAGTTCTGGAAGTTGCAGAGGTTGAAGTCCATTTTAGGCCAGGTAACATCTGCAGAGCTCAAGGAGGCAGGAAGCAGAGAGTGCAAGGGCTCTGTTCTCACATCGCAGAGGTTGGAAGCAGAGAGACCTCACGAAATGTGCCCAGGGACATATATCTCGTCCCCAAGGCCACACTCCCAGTGACCCACCCTCTTCAGTCACACTCTACCTACCTACCTACTCTACCATCCAATAAATCCATGACAATGAATTCATCCACTTATGAGATTAGAACCCTCATGATTGAATCATTTTACCTCTGAACATCAATACATGAGCCATTCAGGGGACATTCTATATCCCATGCATAACAGTAGGGGTGGGCTGTTTCTTCACTAGCTGCAGAGATTGTTGTGGGTAGAGGAGCCACGTAGCTTCTGCAACCAGGGAGGGTAGCAACAAGGTCAGGACTACAAACTCCTCGAGGGCAGAGATGAAGTCTCTTTTGCTTACTTTTTTAACCCCTAGTACTTAGCAATTTTCTTATATATAGTACTTAAAAAACAGTTGTGAATGGTTAGAGGAAGCTGACTTGAGAATGTACTTTTGCCAAAATGCGAATTGTTATGTAATATATAAATTACCATGCTAATTACACAAGACCAAGAAAGCCATTATTCTTGAACACTTGTGAAACATTCTCAGAACTACCTGGAATTAGGTAGGAGTAGTGGGAACTAGGCAGGAGATGAGATTCTATTTCCTTGGGTCCCATTACTGCCCAGCTAGTTACTGCTGAGAAAATATAATATGCTTATATATTTGTGCTGAGATTTATGCTGTGGCAGATGGGGTCCAGGATAACGAGATGAGTACTCGTAGAAACTCCATTGTTATTTTCAGGTGAAACTGGGGACTAGTTAGTAAATTATTATTTCCCAACCTTTCAATAGGTCCCAATATAGCCAGAAAGAGTTAATATAACTTCCAAAACATGCTTTATATCATCCTAGGGACTAAGACAGTCCCAGGAGAAGCTATTTCTAAATCTAGTTTACAAATGCAAGACAGTAGGGTTGCGAATGTCAAGGGTTTACAAATGTAAAAGTATTTAATTTGGTTCTGCCTTTAGCTCCAGTGTTAACTTACCATCTATAGCTGGTATAGTACCTCTAGGAGTGCTGACTTTGAGTTTCATTTTTGAGCTTGCAGACCTTTAAAAAAACAAAACAACTCATTTCCTTAAAAGGAATGAGACGCCCTGTTTTTGTACCTCACAGAGGAATTTGTGCAGGAAACAAGAAGGTAACAGGGTTAGTTATTTGAGGCAGATTCCTGCTGTGTGCAGCATCCTTGAATAAATTGCATGTGAGGCTCCAAAGACAGTCTACTCAAAATAGCTATAAAAAGCTTTCTGTTGGTCCTAGAGAACAAATGAAATCAAGGGCATGCCATGCATCTTCTGCATCTCAGAATTCCTCGAAGAGGCTTCTGCTCTTCTTACTGGCGTGCGATGTAAAAACGCATGGCGAAAGGCAGATGTTCTCAATTAGCACCTTGAAATATTGCTGATAGCATATAAGTCTATACATTTGGTAGTAAGTCCCTAAATGAACTTGAGACGCAAAGAAATGGTTTCAGGGAAGAAGAATGGAGAGTCTGAAGAAATGGGACTCTGTTAGACAGAGCTGGGGAATGACCCCAATTCTCAGTTGATGAATAAGGTTCTTGCTTCCAAGGAAGTGACATTTATTCAGAGAAGGATGCAAAGAAAACAGAGCTCAAACTAGAGACATGGTTTCCTTGGCTTATCAGGCAGTCAGTGGAACTCACCACAGGATGACGTCCTATGGATTTTTAGAGAATGTCACTGAGTTGCTCTAGAAACACAGATTTGAAGCCTGGCGGGGTGGAGCATGCCTCTAATCCCAGTATTTGGGAGGCTGAGACAGGAGGACTGCAGGTTTGAGGCCAACCCCAGTGACTTATTGAGACCTTGCTTCAAAATAAAAATTAAAAAAGGGTTGGGGGTATAGCTTGAAGGTAGAATGCCTCTGGGTTCAACTCCCAGTACCAAAAAAAAAAAAAGAAATGCAAATTTGGTTTTTGATTTATTGTTTTACGTTGTTGCTTAAGTCAATATGATGAGTGTCCAAGGTCTCTGTCCTGATGGCTGTAGAATTGTCCTTTCCCTGACCTTGATTTACGAGAGTCACCCATCTCTCTGCTTTTAAAAACAACATAATCAGGTTTTCACAATAGCCAAGGATTACTATCAAGTCCAGAAACCAGCCCGAGTTGTGAGGACACAAGGTCAAGGCTATGAGGACAAAGCCGAATCTCAGGATGCTGTGGGGTGAGGTATGGCAGCAGGCCCAGCAGGAATAAGATAAAAAACAGAGAAGCCAAGGTCAGAGTGAGTGGAGAAGGGAGTGAGAAAGGATCACAGAGCCGATGCCACGATGCCAGAGAAGCTGCCTTGAAGTCTCTCTTCCCCATTTCTTAAGAATCTGGCTTCTCCTTCCTGTATGATAGAATATATCCCGAAGAACTCCAGTTCCTAAAATATTGACAATTAGGAGAACTACATATCTTCTTAAAGTATCTTATTCATAAGAGTTTTTTAAAATCCAATAGACATTTCTTTTAAATTTAAACTGGAATCCCCGTAAAACCAAGGACTGTGCTTTATTCCCATTGAATTCCCAATGCATAGGACAGTTCCCAGTGACTGTTTATTAAGTAAATAAAATGCAAATGGAAGTCCTGGTTCCAGGCACTATGCTAAAGGCTCTGGCGACATGTGTAGCCCTGGCCTCCAAGGGCTTATGAAAGGATTTTGGACCTTCTCAGTAGTCCTGCACAAGGAGCAAAGAGGGACCAGTGGGCGGGTGGTGGAGTAGATAAGGGAAGACTCTGTGTGGTCGGTTATTGTTAATCTTAACTTTATAGGATGGGGTGGGGTTGGCAGTGGCAGGGATGAATTGATAACAAGTGTTTTGGGCCAAAGAAAGTACATAAAGGGTTTGAGATAGTATAGGAGACCCTGAGTGATTCATGCCAGGGGAAGTAGTGACTTCAATGAGATCATGAAAAGTGACCGCAGTGGAGATCATGAGAGGTAAGGTGGGCACGGAAGTCAGGATCATCAAGGGTCTTGAAAGCCACAGAAAGGGATGGAGTCTATTCTGTGGGAATAGTGGAGAGATACTGGAACTTTTGAAAAGGGGGAAATATGGATGGCTTGTACTCTTTGCGAATGCTTTGGCAGCAGGATAGATGAAGGGTTAGAGGAAGGTGAGGGTAGAGGCGGTGAGGGAGCCCCCACGGGGCTGCATCTCAACCACGGTGGTGCCACCGAGGGTGAATGACAGAAATGAATGTGAGATGTGTTCCAGAGAGGGCCCAGGTACTTGTATCAGTGCATTCTACATTATGATAACGAAAGACCTAAGGCTGTGTAGTGTTATAAAGCAAAGAGGCTTATTCAGCTCACAGTGTCAGAGGCTCAAGGGCCTGCATTTGGCGATGGCCTTCTTGCTGGCAGAGTCCCAGGGTGACGCAGGGCATCATAAGGCGAGAGTCAGGGAGTAGGTATGTGCCCAACTATATTCTCTGTTCTCTCTCTCCTTATAAAGCCACCAGTATTCAGTCAAGGAGCCCCCACCCTGACGACTCTAATCACCTCCCATAGGCCCCACCTCTGAACACCACAGTTGGATTGTGTTTCTACCCTCTCAGCACCTTACCATGGGGATGAAGTTTCAACACACGAACCCTGGGGTACACACTCAAACTCTATAAACCACAGTGGTGCTGCTGATGGCCTATCCAGGCGTCATTGTTCCATGGGGCCTGAAGCTTGGCAGGAAAATCAGAGTAAGGAGAGGAATGGAAAGCGTCTGAATGGAGCTGTGAGTTGCAGCTGTAAAAGTGAGCCGGGCACAGGTGAGCAAGGGCAGGATGAAAGAGCATTTTGCCGAGGCAAGATACTCTAGGAAGGCCTGGATTTATGAAAGGATTAAAGAAGAAGAACTGGAGGAGAATGCAGAGAAAGGACCATCAGAAACCAGGGAAGGGAGCTCAAGAAGTCTAGTAGGTTCTAGTGTGGCAAGAAGAAGAGGATGTAACCTGGGGAAGAGGCTCTGTCAACAAAAGTTCACTAAAGGCAAGTAAGAGTGGGAATGTGGAAGAGGTGGAGGGAACTTTCTATTTCACCACGGATAAGAGGTGAACAAATCAGGAAGCAATACAACCCAGGAAGTTTGGAAATTAAGAGCAAAGAATTATAGTGTCGGGCGTGGTGGCGCATGCTTGTAATCCCAGTACTTTGGGAGGCAGAGACCAGAGGATCCGGGTTCGCGGCCAGCCTCAGCTCTCTGTCTGTCTGTCTGTCTCTTTCTCTCTCTCCCTCCCTGTCTCTCTCTCTACCTAGTGAGGCTCTCCGCAACTTCGTGAGACCCGGTTTCAAAATAGTATAAAAAAATAGGGCCGGGGGCGTAGCGCGGAGGTAGAACGCCCCTGGGTTCAATCCCCGGTACTGCAAAAAAAAAAAAAAAAAAAAAAAGAATTATAGTAATGTCCTGATGGGTGTTAAAAGAATTGGGGGAAAAACTTAAAAATAGGAGAGGTTCATGTTGCTTGTGAGATGAATGGAAGGGCTGGGGGGAAGAAAGGAAGGAAGGGAGGGAAAGAGAGAGAGAGGGAAATATTTGATGGTTTAAGGTACCAGGAAGGAAAAGTTTGATTGAGCATCCTGTTTACAAATTTAAAATATTCTGAAATCTCCTAACGCAGTATGTTAACAATGTAGGATGAAAGTTGGAGATGAAAGGAACTTCACTTCTTAAGTTTGTTAGTGTGTGCGTGTGTGCGCACGCACGTGTGTGTGTGTGTGTGTGTGTGTGTGTGAGAGAGAGAGAGAGAGAGAGAGAGAGAGAGAGAGCAAGCAAGCAGATGGAGCATTTGGGTATATCCTGGAATCATTAGACATTTTTCTTTTTGCTTAATTCTTTCCAGCGGGGTCTAAGAAAGGTGTTCAGTAAATAAAGAGACATCTGAATGTTGAGTGTGGAGTGATTACCTGAACTCTATTTTTTCATTTTCCCCCCCAAATCCAAATTATATTTTTGCCGATTATGTTTTTCTCTTATGATTTTCTTATCTGTTGCCTGGAGTGACCCCTTGGGGATTCTGGTCTGCCAGTTTGGAAACGCAGACCTAGACTTTTGGTTCCAACTATAAAAACTTAATTTTGAAGCTACAGCCACCATCTAGTGGTTCACGTGGGTGACCCAGATTAGACTGGCTCTATCCAGTCATTTTGTACCTTTTAAGGGATATTTCTGCTCATTTCTGGGCATGGGTTGAAAATGGAACCCAATGCCAAAATTACATGCATATTCATAAACTATAAACAAACACACAATTACACACACACAATCCAACACGCCCCTTATAATAATAAAACTCAAACCAGGGGCACCACACAAAATACTTTTTCGCTTCACTGACGGAGGTTGGGGAAGACTCTTTGTAAGACAGCGCTCAGTCTTCACAGTTTATTACAAGTCCACAATTAAAGATAGCCCACACAAAAGAATTATTCTCAGCTGTACTATCACGGTACTGTTTGCAAGTCCTATATACATACCTAGGCCCTGTTGGGAGGCTCGCGATATAGGACTTACCATTGTATGTATCCCTGCTCAAGTTTTCAGCATATTCTTGGAAAAGTTCTTTTATTTGCTTGCAATTTGTTCTCTTATTTGGACTATATAAACAGCATCGAGATGCTTTCTTCTTCTCATTTAAACAAACAATGACTTTGTAGCTAAGGAGAAAATTAGTAACAGGTGAAAGTTTATTTTTAATGACGTTGAGATCACATTGATGTTTAACTTACAGAACAAACTCCCCCTACGTCTCTTTTAATGTTTCAAAATTATTTATAAATTAAACTTACACAACCTCTAAACAGGCTCAGAGCATAAAAACAGTCTCTTTAGTCTGTATTACTAACAGCATATACAAAGGATAATGCTTGGTTCTGATTTTTTTTTCTTTGCAGTTTAGGCTTTCAAACATCTTAAATTATAAAAATGCACACAGAACTGTCTTGGAGATGTTTTGTTTTGTACTTACATGTAAACCAAAGTTCTGTGCTGGGAATTATGTTCCTTTAAAAATCCACACTAATATTTGCTTTTATTAGATATGTTTTTTATTGCATATGCATTGTTTGTGTTTGATTTCATTGTCTTAACATGACTGTCTTTTGGGGACTTTTTTTGGTAATTATGCCTTTTGTTGCCTTAATTTATAGAGCTTAAAATAATCCACGTAACAAGTGTATTTATTAAGGGCTTAATCTCCCCTATAAGTCTCATCTTCCTTTAAAGCCATAGAATGTCCAGCACCTATAGGACTACATAAACAGTATATTCTAGGTCCGGTTTTACCCAATATGTCTCTACTTCTAATTTCTACTTAAATGAGTCAAATTTTAAATGATTCCATTAATGAAAGCTTTATAAAATGTTTGGACCAAAAGGTAGATTTTAGCTCAATATAAAGGACATTTTAATAGCCAAGAGCTCTTGGAAGAAGAGCAGTGGCCTTGAACAGTAGAAGATTCCCATATTGGGCTGATGTTCCCCGGGAGGAGGTAACTTTCCTTTTAGGTGAGAAACAGAGGAAATTGGCAGTGCCTGGTCAGACTTGATATGTAGGCTAAGAATCTGCCAGTCTACAAGAATTACAAACCTGAGAATAATTACACAATGAAATTATTAATAAGGCAGGGGTTTTTTGTTTGTTTTTGTTTTGTGGTACTGGGGATTGAACCCAGGGACATTCTAACTCCGAGCTATGCCCCCAGTCCTATTTTTATTTTTTATTTTGAAACAAGGTCTCACTAAGTTGTGGTGGGTCTAAGTTGATGAGGCTGGCCACGAACCTGTGATTCCCCTGTCTCAGCCTCCCAAGTACTGGCATTACAAGCATGTGCAGATTTTGAATATCAAGATTTGATGTGGGAGGATAGGTTTGAGGAAGCAGGTTTATATAATATTGAAAATGAGCTTGGTGACAAATTAGAATTTTATTTTCTTTTGCTCCAAGAGATTTTTTTCTGTCTCTTTTTTTTGAAGGCTTTTATTTGGAACCCTGTATAATACATGTGAATAGCTCCAAACTAATTTCTTTTAATAGTCTCATCTTTTCCTAAGTATAAAAAAGGTTGATTTGCATGCCATTTCCTATGGGCTGAGAGCACAATTTTTTTTTTTTTTTACGGTACCGGGTATTGAATGCAGGGGCGTTCTACCTCCGTGCTACGCCCCCAGCCCTATTTTTTGTACTTTATTTTGAAACCAGGTCTCACGAAGTTGCGGAGGGCCTCACTAAGAAGAGAGAGAGAGAGAGAGAGAGAGAGAGAGAAAGAGAGACAGCGAGAGAGCTGAGGCTGGCCGCGAACGGATCCTCCGGTCTCTGCCTCCCAAAGTACTGGGATTACAAGCGTGCGCCACCATGCCCGACTTGTTTGTGGTTTAAAGATGATCACAAAGGTCAAGTGATTATCTAACTCTAGTGCAGTTTTAGGTGACGATAATGAAGAAAGGTGTGAGCTGCGTGTTCCTCCACATCTGCTCTGATCTACCTTCTCCAAGGACTAAGATGCATGAAATCAGCATGTGCAGCAGCAGCAGATCGTGAACTAATACGTTCTCCCAGTTTTGCACAAAGACTTCTTGCTAAGTGGAAGAGTACATGTTGACACTACTATCACAATAACACACGTATTTGAAACCTGGACTCCCCAATCCTCCTGCCGCACAGTTCTAAGCACACATCATCATTGTTCTAGTTACCTATAGCTGCCTAAAATCTCATCCAAACACAGAGGTGTAAAATGGTGGCCACTGGACCATGTCTATGATTCTGTGGGCAAGGATCCACATGAGCCTAACCCTTGATGTCCAGGGTCTCATCTGGGCAGATGCAAATAACTGGAGCCTCAGAGGACTGGGGCTGGCATCACCCGGAGGTGTCTTCAATCCCATGTCGAAATCCGGCTGGCATTACTTCTAGGCTGGGCTCAGTGTGAGCACACCTCCATGACTCTTCTCCATGTGACTTGAGCTTCTTATAGCACAGTATTTGGGTTCCCAGAGGGAATGTCAGGAGAGCCGAGGGAAGCCGAATGAGTTTCTCACGTAGCCTCAGAAGTCATAAAGCATCACTGTGCAGCATCCTTTTGGTAATGAGGATGCCAAGGGGCCAGCCAGAATTCAAAGGTAGAGGAGATCAGCTCCACCCCTTGACAGGGAGGTGTTCCTCTGGGGAGGAGCATGTGGGATGGAGTTAATGGAGTGGATGTGTTCAGATGATGCAGTCTGCCACAGTACTTCACGGTGTTGACCCTTATCAGGGTAGCCTTGCTTACACACGTGGTCTCCAAGCCGCTCAACCAGCCGGCAGCGTACACCTTATCTTTGTGTCTGAGCTAAAGACACTGAGGATCAACAAGGTTTAGAAATTCTTCCCAGGCCACACAGCTACTGAGTGATAGAACTGCGACTGTGCTCCAGGTCTGTTTGACTCCAAGCCCACACTCCTGCCATTATGTGACATTTTTATATTAGATTACATGGGGAAAGTGGAAAATGGTACTTAATAAAACTAGTTTTAACTTGCTACGTTAATTAGCAAATTATAAAGGATCATTTAAACCAAAATAAGTATATGTTCACTTTTGAAAAACAAGAAAGTTCCTACAGTATACAAGTCCTGTTCTGTCTTACTACTTTCCTTTTATTTCTGTATGCTGTAATAGCTTAAAAATATGAATGCTGTATTGAATTAAAATATGAATGCAAACATAAATGTAAACTTTCTAATCTACTTTGTGTGTTGTTTAGACATTATTGGGGGAGTCAGATGTTTTTTGGGGAAAAGAACAATACTTCAACTTTTCTGCAGTCATAGAGCAACAGATTATCTGAAAATGTTAACAATGTGTGGCAGACATGTCGTGAGAGGGAAAAAAATCAAGATTGCTTTCTAACTGCATTCCTTTTTTTTTCAAAAATTTCCACTGCATCTCTCCATAGACTCTCTGCCATTAATTAAAAACAACTTGTAACATTTGTGATGCATTAGATAGAATTTTAAGATACTTTGATTTTAAAGTGCAAATAGGCAAAAGCTTGTGTCCGTATCTGCAAGAATGTGTACATTGCTGTGACCTGGAAGTAGCTAAAAGGATACAAGATAAAATTTTACAACATATGTACAAATACTCAACTTTTTGGTTCTGGGGTCTGTGTGCCTGTGTGTATGTGCATGTGTGTGTTGGGGGGGACGGTGGAGAAAGGGTAGAGTTGTTGGTAGAAACATATTGCTTTTTCTATGAGGAAAAATATTGCTTTAAAACTAGATTTGATTTATGTAACTTACATATATTTACATTAGAGAACAAAGAGAAAATTATCAGGCCTCGGAATGGCTGGTGAATTCCGTGGACGCAGACTCCTCGTAATACGTGCTGTTATGCTTTCTAGATAAATGTATTAATAATTTATAATTCCCAGGCAGCTAGAGGGGCACTCCTGAAGACTTTCCAGGGAATGGACCCCTGACTCTGACATACGTTGTTATTGCTAATTGAGCATTTGTGTCATTATTCACAGTGTGGTTTTTAAAGGTTTCTCTCCAGAGTTCCCATAAAATACTGCTACAAGCGACGGATGTATCGGGTGGTTGGTCGAAAGCATTAGGGTTTCAGTATCTGGGAGACGGTGGTGTTTTTCTAGGGAGGAAAGTTCGGAAGCTCAGCAAGGGTGAGAACTGCCCCTCCTTCCGTGCACTGTATGATTTTGCCAGGGCTGTGGGTGGCTTGTGCAGCCGGACATTTGTTGTCTCCCAGCCCTGGAGGCTGGAAGCCTGAGGTCATGGCGTCTGTCTGCAGGGTCCAATCCCTCTGGGAGCTGCAAGGGGAGAATCTGTTCCAAGCCTCTCTCCTTAGCTTGCACATGGTAGTTTTCTCCTCGGGTCTATTCACCTCATCTTCCCTTAATGCTGGTCTCCAAACTTCTCCTTTTCATAATGATGCCAGGCAGAGGATTAGAGACCATTCTAACAACAACCCCATTTTTTTCTTTTTTCTTTTTTTTTTTTTGCGGTACTGGGGATTGAACCCAGGGATATTCTACCTCTGACCTGCACCCCCAGCCCTATTTTTTATTCTTTATTTTTGAAACAGGGTCTCACTAAGTTGCGGAGGGCCTCGCTAAATAGCTGAGGCTGGCCGCGAACCCTGATCCTCTGGTCTCAGCCTCCCAAGTACTGAGATTACAAGCATGAGCCACCATGCCCAACCCATTTTTTTTTGTTTGTTTTTTGGGCCCTGGGGATTAAACCCAGGGCTTTCTACCTCTGAGCTACACCCAATTTTATTCATCAGTTTTATTTTTTTATTTTGAAACGGGGTTTCCCTAAATTGCTAAGAGCCTGGCTAAATTGCTGAAGCTGGCCTTGAACCTGAGATCCTCCTGTCTCAGCCTCCCAAGTACTGAGATTACAGGCGTGTGCCACCACGCCCAGCTAACAAACTCATTTTAACTGCTGTAAAGACCCAGCCTCAAAAGAGGATTACATTCTGAGGTAATGGGGGTCAGGACTTCAGTATATGTATTTGGGAAGGGACATACTTCTACCCATACCTAATGCCATCTGAACTTTGATGTAGAGACAGTATCTCCTCAGAAGAGTCACAGACACGGACATAGAAAGGGATACCCTCACAGATGTTTGAGAATCTGGCCACTTAAATCTCAGGCAAGGAAAGGAGAACACTAAAATTTTCAGTGCGATGGTGACTGTATGACTTATTAACCAAACAGGTACCCGGAGAGCAAAAGCGTCAATAATCAGATGACCTGCTAGGCCATAGGTACATCCCAGAACTGTCACCCTTCTCCAAACAGAAGTATGGCATTTCAAGAACCCCCAAGTGGGAACAAATGCATCCCTGGTAATGTTGTGGTCACCCCTAAATGCCTCCCAGCCACCGTGCTGTGCACGGCACAACGGCATCAGCGCTGTCTTCTGAGCAGCAGACTTATGCTGATCCCGTTCCCGTTGTTGTCTCATTTAATCTTTGTGATATTCTGCAAGGTCAGTCTTATTTCCATTTCATGGATGAGGAAAACGAGACACAGAAAGAGACAGTGATTCGAAAGAGGTCACACAGTTACTAAAAAGAAAAGCCTGCCTTCCTACCCAGGTTGCCCAATTCTTACACCTTTTCTCTCTTGCTCTCTCTCTTTGTCTTTCTCTCTGTCTCTGTCTCTGAAGAATCATTTTATTTTCCTTTCACACAGGCCCTCCTGGAATGCAGGAAACTGATGTGGGGAGAGTTTTACAAGTCTGAATTCACATCTGCTGCAAACAAAGGTTGGGCCTAATAAGCAATGTGTTGTGAAAGGCTTGCTGGTCTTATTGGCTGTATAACACCACATGTCCAAAGCATCCTCGGTGTAGAAAAATATTGTCCCAATACATTTCGTTAAGTTGACTTATGTAGTGTGATAGGAAATCCTTTTTTTTTTTTTAAAAGAACTAGGTGGATGGTACACACTTGTCTGGCAAACTACCACAGGTCTGGTGAGCTTGTGTAAGCATCCTCGGTGTAGAAAAATATTGTCCCAATACATTTTGTTAAGTTGACTTATGTAGTGTGATAGGAAATCCTTTTTTTTTTTAAAGAACTAGGTGGATGGTACACACTTGTCTGGCAAACTAACACAGGTCTGGTGAGCTTGTGTAAGCATCCTCGGTGTAGAAGAATATTGTCCCAATACATTTTGTTAAGTTGACTTATGTAGTGTGATAGGAAATCCTTATTCTTTAAAAAAAGAACTAGGTGGATGGTACACACTGTCTGGCAAACTAACACAGGTCTGGTGAGCTTGTGTAACTCCCAAGTGCCACCTAAAGCGTTTGCCACTCTCATCAACTTGGGGCCTTGCCAACCTTTGCTCACAGCTCATCATGTTAAAGCCACTTCTAAGTCTAAGTTCTGGTACATGATTGCACATATAGCACTTAGCAGGGGAGATAATTATGCCCTTTGACCCGAGAAACAGGATTAAGTGGTTAAATTCACATTTAATCATTTCTATTTCATTCTGATGCAGAAATCATTTCCTTCAGAATGAAATAAATGATTCGCTCTTCCTCCAGGGAAGAGTTAAGGTAAATGCAGTTACCACATAAAAACCGAATGGCTCAAGGTAATATTCCATATTTTTAAAAGTAAGCTGTTGAAAATGGAAATGAAACTTAATAATAATATTGCAAGCATGCACTGGGATTTTATTGTAAGTTTATTGCAATCATAAATATGGAATTTACATGCAACATATATATGGTTCAATATTATATTTTATTAAATTAGTTCAGCATTTAGTCATTAACTTGTTGGTGGTACGTTACTTATATTCCCTTCGCATTACATATGTGACTTCTGAGACTCACAAAATGAATTAAAAACCAATTCTCTACCTTCACAATATATTCTAAAACCGATTTTATGTATATTCTTGGTGTTTCAACCACTTAGGAGGTTTTTTGGCTAATGCACCTGTGAAAAATTATATCCATTCGGTAATTTGTGTGTTGGTGGGAGTAGGTGTGTAAAACTGAGGCTTTGACGTGGGAATTAAGCCACAAATGACTTAATGACCCACCTAATGATCTACAAAGAAATCAAACGACTGCCTTCTCTACATTCCAAAGTGAAACTCCCAGGTCTTCTATCATTTCCAATCACCAGGGAAGTGCACATGTTGTGGGTATCTGAGCTGCCCTTTTCCCAACACAGGCTTGAGCATATCTTGTGTCCAGAGCTCTACAAGGTTGCGCTGCAGAGCCCTGTGGGGAAGGGATCTCGCTGAGGTAGTTTTCCCTCCTACCCAACCCTTCTTCCCCTGTTTTGTTTCTGTATCTCATCTCCTTCCACATCTCCATATTTCTCTTAAATCACGTGCATGTGTGTGCATGCACGCGCGTGTGCGCACACACACACACACACGCACACAAACACAAACACAATTAAGCTGTTAGGAGCAAGGCAGCCCCGAGTTTTTCTAATTTCCTATACCCAAAGCCAAGACAAATAGGCTAGGACAGTGTGATTCCCCCTCACTTTGGGCTATTCTGGGTCTTCCTAAGAATTAACATGAATTTCTGAGTGTCAGAAAACTTATTTTCCAGTTGATTCTGGTTCTGTTGACTCCGTTGGTTCTTCAAGAGAATTCTGTTTACATTAAGTTCCATTTAGTGTAAGCTGATCACATGTGGTTTTAGAAAAGGGGAAAAATGTTTCAAAAAGATTCAATGTACACTATTTATTAAAACACAAAATGTTCTTGACACCACATTATAACATCGTTTTAGGGTTCAAGTCATACAACGGCACAAACACAAAGTGTTCCAGTACTTCTTGTAACTAAATTTCCTTGGGCACAATTCAAGATAGATCAAGCTCATAGTCACGAACTGAATTGTTAAATCCACAAATTAAGCTATGGCTACACCAATGCCGCGTGCTAGTGAAAGCTTGCCCACAATCAATAGTGACCACGGAATTTTTTTACAGTAGGATTTTGGGTGGAGAACTTGGATGTGTGGTGGTGGTATGTTTGTATGGCGAACATATTTTTAATTTAGAATATATGTTGCAAATCAATTAAAGTAGCAGCTATTTCCCAAAGCTTAGGTCTATATCTTATTAACATTGAGAAATGTCAAGAGTCTATATGGAAAAATATTATTTCATTTTACCTTGGTGGCTGGGGTATAGACAGATAACATTTGTGTGTGAAATTCAAGTCCCCTCCCTATATTCAAGTATTGGACTGGAAGAAGTTAAAACAATTTAAGAAAGCAAGAACAAAATGAAGGAACCAAATTATTGATCCTGTGAACTGGTTGGTTCATTTAGGTCTCTGACTCCTCATCCCTATCTCCCGTAGCCTGACAAATATCTAGGAGGTGATGCGGTTGCAAGCATAATGTAAGTATGGAAAGAGGAAGCAAGCTTAAAACTTGTAAAGAAAAAAGAATCATAAAGATCCATGTATAAGATCACAGGAACACTGTGAATATGTAAAGGCCTCCAAAGGTTCACGGGAGACTCTAAACGTGACTGTTCCTCTCTCCCACAGCGGGCGCAGTGGATCTTTTGCTCCCCGTTTCCCCTTCGGGCTCATTGTTTCCTCTTCCTCCCTAAAAGGCCCAGACTTCCTGCTCTATAATAACTTCAAGCATCATACTCTCTGACTACCTTTTGTCTTTCCAACTTGCTCTGTCTGGAACTTGGCTCAAACAGTTCTCTGACCCCACTGGGATAAACAGTCCATTGATTTTTACTACCCCTTCACTGTCTTTCATCCCCTTCTTGTCCCTATTCCTCTCTTTTCTCAACTGAAATTTCATGGTCGTCCACTGTAATTGTCAACTCTACAATCACCAGCTCTACTGCCTTCTTCCTCCGTTTCCTTGTAAGCACCTAGAACATCCTAACTGCACATTCAGTCCTTCACCCCTGCAGCCAACTGTAGCTGGAGGTAAAAACACAACAAAACAAAAACAAACACTGAAAGAAAACACCATGGTCTTGCTTAAATTCATGGCTGTCATCCCCATGTGTGTGGCTCAGGGTCACCACACATCCCAGGCCACGTCCCTCAACTAGTCACTCCATTACTCACCTGGGTGATTAGTTCGTTCCTTCTCCTCTTCCTTCAAATTCTAAAAACATCTTCATCTTCACTTTCAGTTGATAACCTGGCTTTTTATATCACTGAAAGTCATATAACATATATTCTCCCCCCACACACACACAGCTCCACCAACCTACCTGAGTGTATGGATACTAGCACCTGTATCCACACACTCAGGTGTCCACCTGTAACTATGAATGAATTGTTCATGATCCTACCTGCCTAATCCTTTTGATTGTCCACTCCTTTACAAGGCCTCTACTCCACCAAATCTCTCCCACCAACTCAATAAATTTTCCCTTTTATGGGAACACAATTCCATAAAGATAGAAGCATGCTATAAAATCCCCAGCTAAAACAAAACAAAGCAAAACACTTTTTTGAATTTACTTTCCCTTCCATATATGGTTTATCTCCTTTACTGAAAAAATCCTTCAAAGAGATTAGCATTAAAATTTGCTAGTTTTCTGACTGAATATGTGTTAGTCACTAAGGAATCCCACCCAAATTGTAAATCAAAAACCGGGCCAGGCGTGGTGGCGCACACTTGTAATCCCAATATTTTGAGAGGCGGAGACCGGAGGATCCAGGTTCGCGGCCAGCCTCAGTGCTCGCTCTCTCTCTCTCTCTCTCTCTCTCTCCCTGTCTCTTTCTCTCTCTCTCCTTAGTGAGGTCCTCCGCAACTTCGTGAGACCCGGTTTCAAAATAAAGGATAAAAAAATAGGGCCGGGGGTGTAGCTCGGAGGTAGAACGCCCTTGGATTCAATCCCTGGTACCGCAGAAAAAACAAAACAAAACAAAA
Organism: Glis glis; assembly: GCA_004027185.1. Classification (NCBI taxonomy): domain Eukaryota; kingdom Metazoa; phylum Chordata; class Mammalia; order Rodentia; family Gliridae; genus Glis; species Glis glis. The sequence continues at coordinate 19,063 of PVJS01027861.1, forward strand.
CAAAACAAAAAACCGGGCACCACAGTGAAGGAGGAAAGGCGGGCGAAAAACAGCTGTTTCTCAATCTTAGTCACTCAAGCTTGCAAAAATTACAACCCCCCTCATTTCTCTCTGTACATCAAAATAATAATTTTATCTGTGAAGATCAAGCTTAAAAAAACTCCTCAAAACCTAGAACCCAGTTTTTGTTTTATTTTGTGAGATATGAATTTTATTCCCCAACACTGAAACTCTCGGTCAACCTTATTAGCATTTGGTTTGGTGCGAACCCTTCAGGAAATTGAATGGACAAGGAGCTGAATAATGAGGGACAGGCAGGAAGAAGTATCAGGACAGAGTGCATTTATTAGAGATCTTTCTCTTAGAAATTTTTCTAATGTTTTAAAATAGACTGAATGTATTCCTTTAAGTAGCTCCTGGATGACTATAAGTTATATGAAGAATATTTATTCACTTTGCTTACTGCTCTCTTTAAGCTTGGCAGCTGAAATGAAATCCTGCTTTCAGACCAGTTTTTATGGTGTTTCTTGAAAGAATATTTGAAAACTGAATGCCACCCACCTTGATGTATAAGGAGCTCAAACAGAAGGAAAAAGGAAAGAGCAAAATTCCATGAATAAATGGAATACATTGGAAAGTCAAAGAAAACTCCCTAGCCAAAGAATGAACAATAGCAACAAGAAACCCCTGGCACAGTTGAATTTTCCAGGGTAACAGGTAACAAATTAGCCACCCTTGAGAAAGATGCACCGGACTTCATTTCTATTCTCACGGGAAAAGCTCACATTAAAATGGTCTTATGCCTCTTAGACATTTTATCTTTATAGTTATAACATTTCACAGTGTAACTGAACACCTGACCAATTCATGAGTCCAGAAATTAGCATTCCTCAGTAGTCAAGAGACACAAAACTGCTGTTGAAATAGAATCTTTCTTTAAAACACGACTGGGGACAAAGGTATCTGAAAAACGTTTGAGAGTGCCATTGATTTACACTTGCGCATTTTATGTGTCTATGACTTCTGCATTTACTTATTCATTTTTCCCTTAGGAAAAAAAAATTCAGCATCAAAGTCATTCCTTGAGGCCATGTATAAAAATGTAAAAACCAAGTCGAACAAGAATAAACAAAAGCCGTGTGCATGCAAGTGAGCTGTTTGAGGCATGATTACGAGATGCCGTCTTTAGAAGTCTTCCCAAAGACAGAGCTAAAGAGTGACCCAAATACCATCATTTCCAAAAACTAGAACTGTTTGATATATTAGAGAAAAAAAAAAACTGAGGCTCTAAGTGTTCCTAAGAGCCCCTTTCTCTCTTGATCTCCCTTCCATAAGAACACTTTGTGGTAAGAAAGACAATAGTTATTTTTATTATTTTTTAAGCTAGTGCCAGTCCCCTCCTCCTCCCTTCTGGCACTTCTTGAGTCAGCAAAAGCCTTTCAAGCCCTCGCTGAGCTGGAGCCTTACAGCTAACAGAGGCCAGAGTTCTGGCGAGAATTCAGTTCTTATCATTCAAAGTCCCTGTTGTTTCTTCTCTGGAGGGGAGAGGAAAAGAAAGACAATTTCATGCATTGCTTGCAGCCAAAATAGGTCATTTAGTATCTGTTCAAATAGATATTTTCCAAAATTCTCTATCTATAAAACTTTATGTAAATCTCGAAAAAGCATTTCTGCAGAAACCAGGTTTCCTGACAGCTGCTTTATATAATTCATTGGCTGGCTGCATAGAAACCTTTCATCCAGTGTAGAACGTCTTCTATTCAAATCTTTGTACCCAAGGTAAAATAGAGAAAAACCTATTTGTAAGTTCCATCCTAAATCTGTTTTATCCATCTTCTTCTGATAAAATGTTTTAGGCAAATAATATAACAGAACAACTGTCTTTCCAACACTCCATTATAAAATAACATGCATGAATGGCATGGAAGCCTCCTATTCACCTTCCCAGCTGTAGTCCCTGCACTTACGCCCAACCCAGAAGTAGCTATTGTCCAAGCTTCAGTGTCAGTCACTCCTACTGTGAATTTATGCTTTTTATAAGCCAAATCTTCAAAACAAATTCAATGACCAGAGTCGAAGCACATGAAACAATGGAACAAGAATGTGTAGAAATTATGCGTATATGATTGTAAAACAGAGAGCCTCATAGCCTCTTCCCACTATAAAACTCCATGATTCTCTAAAATGGGAAACATGCGGATCAGCTAATTTGTTTTCATACAATCCAATTACAAGTTTGAAATCCAATCCAATCTTCCCCGTTCTTTTATTTTAATTGATTTGCATTTATTCATATTCTTCATAGTCTTATGTTAATTGAATAAATTATTCCTGAAAGTTTCAGACATTAAAAAAAGTCATATTCCTATGGATATACTGGGGATTGAACCCAGGGGCATTCTCCTTCTAAGCTACACCCTCAGCCCTATTTTATTTTTTATTTTGAAACAGGGTCTTACTAAGTTGCTGAGGGCCTCACTAAGTTGCTAAGGCTAACCTCAAACCTGAGATCCTCCTGTCTCAACCTCCCAAGTACTGTGATTACAGGCATGTGCCACTACACCCAGCTTCATTTGTTTTTTTATTGATGTATATTTATATGACACAGATATCATAGCAAACACACATTGAACATTGGAGACCCTGTGAGCTTGGGAATTCGATTTGCATTTGAAGTTACCTGTAGGACTTGTCTTTGAGTTTGGATTTTGGATCTGAGGCTTCCAAAAGAGTGGGTTTGCAGAGATGGCAGCTTTCCCACACAAATGTCACCAGAGACTGTCTGCTTATCCAAAACCTTACTATACTATCCAAAACCTTACTTATACCGTGTCCCACAGCAGACCCCACTCCCACCTCCGCTGGGGCAATCCGCACGGTGTCAGACCCCGCGAGTCCCTGTGGCTGCGCTGGGTGATCTCCCCCTGGGGCAGCTCAGTGACTTATGGTCTCGTTGAGCACTGCTCTTAATCTCTAGGGGAGGGGGTGGGCTCAGCTGCTGCCACAGGTTCTGGTCAGGCCTCTGGGCACTGGGGACTCTGCTGATTGTGGATCGAACTGCTGCTCGCTTTTGTCACTGATGCTCTGCAGTTGCTGGTTTTACAACAGGTCCCTGGATTCCTTGTTGGTAGCCTGCAGAAGTCGCAATGCCGGTAGCCGCCGGTGCAGTCTGACCAAGATGGCACTGCTGCCGCTTCTGCCAATGCAGCAGTTCGGGTCTGTGTTGCATGTGGAGCGAGTCGCTGCTCGCCTTCACTGCTGCTATTCTGCAGTTGCTGGATTCACAACAGGTCGCTGGCATCTCCGTTGGTCCTGTGTGGAAGCCACAATGCTGGTAGCCACCGGTAAAGTCCTGCCAAGATAGCGCCACTGCAGCCGCTGTCGCCGCTGCCACCATTTGGTCTCTTTTGAGTGTGGGGCGAGCCGCTGCTTGCTTTCATGTCTGTAGATTTGCAGTTGAACTTCGTTCTTTTTTTCTTTGCATACTGTTGCTATATATCTGCGTTAGGCCTGTTGTTTTGTCTTTATATCTGAGTTAGATTTGTCTTTGTTTATTACTTCACTCAAATGCCAGGCTTTCCTCGTTTATCTATATTCTTCTTGGTACCTAACATCAGCCCTTATGGGTATTTGTAATATTTGTGTCTGCCAGAATTTCGTGAAGACATTTTCTACATTATGAATCCTTCCATCCTCAAACATAGACTACAACTCAGTCTCCAGTGATCTCAGCTCTGAAAATCAAACTCACCCTAGTAGTAAGGTTTTGGAGGTAGCAATAGCAGAAATCCCAGAAGGGATGTTCTGTCTTTGGTATTCCCAGAGAGAGATGTGGTGTCTGTTCCTATCCCCTGGCCCAGAGATGTTGGAGGCACACCTACAATCATCCTGTTACTTTGATCTTGCATAATTCTGGATGCAGATGATTCCATGGACCTCCTAAAGGTTCCATATGCTACCCACTATCCTTTGGTATAGCATTTCTTAAACCTCAATGTACACATGAAGTAGGTCCAGAATAGGGCCTAGGATTCTGTATTTCTAACAAGCCTCTGGGTAATAGGAAAACCTCTGGTCTACTTGATACAGGCCTCCATCTGTTTTCAACTTTGCTACTTTCACACCATCAGTGTTGAGGCCAAAATAGATGGTGATAAACCAGAACCCCAGTTGGTGAAGTTTGGACTGGTGGTAGGAATTACAGCTGGGTATCTGGGGTGCCCTAATATGTCTGGGGGTTTTAGTGCAGTAAGCTTGTTCCTGCAAAGAGGTAAAGCATGACTACTATTTTGTCTCTTCTTTGAGGGAAGAGGGGTTTCTTATAAACTTTGGCTTGTTTGTTTATCACCTTTGAATTATGATTGGCAATGCAAGATGATCTCATAACCTCAAGCCCTACCTATGCATCATTTTTCCTGCATTTCAGCCGGGCGTGGTGGTGCACACTTGTAATCCCAGTACTTGGGAGGCTGAGACAGGAGGACTACAGGTTCGCGGCAAGCCTCAACTACTTAGTGAGGCCCTCCGCAACTTAGTGAGACCCTGTTTCAAAATAAAAAATAGGTCGGGGGGGGGGTAGCTCAGAGGTAGAATGTCCCCTGGGTTCAATCCCCAGTACCTCAAAAAAATGTTTTTCCATATCTATCTCAAAATTCAAACATGAACTCCAGATTTCTACATCCAGCTTTCAACTTAACGTCTCATACTTGGACATCTGATTGCAGTTTCAGATTGAATACAACTCAAGCTGATCTCATATCTTCCCCAAACCTGTTCTAACCATCATCTTTCTCATCTCAGTTTAGTGACAAATCCATCATTTGAGTTGCTTGTGTCCAAACCTTACAGGCATTCAGACTCCTCCCTTTGCAACTCACACCTAGTTTATCAGCACCTCTTTTGTTCTCACTCTCGTCTAAACTGCCATCATCTCTCACCTGGACTATAAGCCTTCCCAAGCTTCTCACCATGCCCTGTTTGCCTTTCTGCAGCACATCAGCCCAAGTTTTACTGATAAAACACATTGTTCAGTTTAGCTGGGCATGGTGGCACACACCTGTGTTCCCAGTACTTGGGAGGCTGAGACAGGAGGATCACAGGTTCAAGGTCAGTCTCAGCAACTTAATGAGACATTCAATAACTTAGTGAGATCCTGTTTCAAAATAAAAAGCCAAACAGGGCTTGGAGTCTAGCTCAGAGGTAGAATGCTGCTGAGTTCAATCCCCAGTACCAAAAAGCAAAAAGCAAACAACAAACAAACAAAAACACACTGTTCATGTCAATTCCTCTTCTCAGAATATATCAGTGACCCTCCTTTTCCTTTAGAGTAAAAGCTAAAGTCCTGCAAGACTCCACACAATTGGGTCTTTATCTGTATTTGACTTTATCTTTTACTACTTTGATCCTACACATTTTCCTATAGCCAGGATGACCTTGCTTTTTCTCAAGTACAGTAGCCATAGACTTGCCTCAGGGTCTTTGCATTGGCTATTTCCTCTGTGTGGAATATTTCCCCCAGATAGTTTGCTGCCACATTTGTTTAAGTCAGCATTCTCACTATTACAATCCTAAACACCTGATGACCACAACTTAGAGGAAGGAAGATTTATTTATTCTCAGTTCTGAAGATTTGAGGGGCTCAGTTCATGTTAGGCCAAGTTTCATCTGTGGAGATCAGAGCATGGTGGTGGGAGGCAGAGAGAGAAGAGCTCAAGGGCTCTGCTCCCACATCATAGAGGCTGGAGGCAAGAGAAAGCAAGCAAGGAGATTCAAGGACACAAGCACAGTCCTCAAGACCACAACCCCAGTGACCCACCTCCTCTAGCCACACCCCACCTGCCTAGGTTATCATCTAGTAAATCCATTACAATGGATTTACCCACTGATGAGATTAAACCCTCATGACTTAATTATATCAACTGGGAACATCAATACATGAGCTCTTTCAGGGCAATTCTGTATCTAAACCATAACAACATTGCCTTTAGGTTTTATATGCAAATGTGGATTTTCTCAGTGAGTTCTTTGCTGGCCATCCTATCTAAAGTCCAGTCCCTTCTCTTGACCTTTCCTACCCCTTTTCTCTGCTTTAGCTTTTTTCCCTTGCACTTATTACTATTTATCATATTTATGTATCTTATTTGTTTTGTATGTTATCTATTTTTCTCACAAGAGTGCAAGTTCCATGAGGGTCTGTTTTGTTTGTTGTTCTATCTACGTACCAGTGCCTAGAAACATGCCTGGTACGTAGCAGGTGCTTACTGAATATTTGTTGAATGGATAAATTAACAGAAGAACCTCATCAGTCAAGAAGAAGTGAATCTTAGGCTTTACAGGAAGACACAATCACAGAGTAGGAGTATGGAGTTCTGTTGGATAAAATGATGCTTTATGGGAGCATTTCCTTATAGTAATAATTATTCAGTGCTAGGAAATGTGGGATGCAAGATATATAGAATAGAATTTTTGTTCCTAAAATATATGTAAATCAAATTAAGAAGGAAAACACCTCTAAAAATAACTGTAATACTAAAACAAAACAGGTATTGGTGGGCGGGGCCTTCCAAGAAGGTGCTATAAAAAGGAGCCTTATATGAGATGATGACCATAAACTACACGGCCTAATTTAGTAAGCTGGAACCATTGTAAGTAATAGCATGTCTTCATAATAATGCCGTTTGTATTAGACAGGGTTCTCTAGATTAACAGAATACACAGAATGAGTATATTTTTTAAAAAAGGGATTTATCAGATGGCTTACAGTTTGCAGCAATGTAGTCCCAGGTTCTGACTGCACGTGGAGGGTCAGAGGAACCAGTAGCTGGTCGAACGGTCTAAGAGCTGGAGTCTTAGGATTGGAGCAACCACTAATTCA
>PVJS01027862.1:0-25936 GCA_004027185.1 Glis glis
AGTTCAACCACTGTGGAGATCAGTGTGGCGATTCCTCAGAAAACTGGGAATGGATCCACCATATGATCTGGCTATTCCACTACTGGGTATCATACCAAAGGGATTGAAACTAGAAAACAACAGTAATATATGCATACCCATGTTCATAGCAGCACAATTCACAGTGGCCAAATTATGGAACCAACCTAGATGTCCATCATCAGATGAATGGATTACAAAACTATGGGAAATATACACAATGGAATTCTACTCAGCAATAAAGAAGAACAAAATAACAGCATTTGCAAGAAAATGGAAAGATTTGGAGAACATTATGTTAAGTGAGATTAGCCAATCACAAAAAATGAAGGGTCATATGTTTTCATTAATATGTGCAACTTAGGGAGTAGTAGGGACACAAAAGGGACTCCAATGACAATGGAGAACCCTCAGCGGTGCAAGGGAAGGGGTATAAGGGAAGGGGAAGGGTAAGAAAGTAGTGAATCTATGGAATTACTGTCATAAACAATGTGTATATATGAGATTATACCAACATCATTCTCAGTGCTACATGGAGACTAAGAGCTGTGTGCATGTATGTTAACACCAAGATGATACTCATTGTGATGTGAGACTACAATGCACCAATAAAAACATAAAAAAACATTAAATAAAAAAAAGAAAGCAGCTGCCACACTGAGGTAGTTTTTTCAAAATCAGCTTTGTGACTAAAATCTTGTAGATTAGTCACCATAACCTTCATGCATAAAATGTTGATGTTTAATAGCAGTTTTAATCTCTAGTGGTAAATTATGGAGGCTTCTGTGAATATAATTCTGAACTACATAGGCAGCCAAAATAATTCCAAGTATATTTCTGCTTTATAGGCTTCTGGATTAATAAAGACATTATTGTACCCATAAGTTTCTGTTCCAACAAAATTTGTATTTTATAATCGTAGCAAAAAGCATATTTTATGTCCAACATTGAATACTTGGTCTTATTTTACAAGAGCATCATCAATAGAATCAAAAGATAACTTCTTTTTTTTTGTGTGGTACCAGGGATTGAACGCAGGGCATTCTACCCCCGCGCTACGCCCCCAGCCCTATTTTTTATACTTTATTTTGAAACCGGGTCTCACAAAGTTGCGGAGGGCCTCAGTAGATAGATAGAGAGAGAGAGAGAGAGAGAGAGAGAAAGCAAGAGAGAGAGACAGCTGAGGCTGGCCGCAAACCCGTATCCTCCAGTCTCCGCCTCCCAAAGTACTGGGATTACAAGCATGCGCCACCACGCCCGGCAAAAGATAACTTCTAACATAATGGACTGACAAAAAAACATCATTTACATTAACAGAAAATAGAAAATTAAGTACTTATTGGACTTAATCTTTTTTATTTGAATCATAGGATGACATTTTTATGCTAACATCACTTAACAGAGAAATTTTTTAACTAATGAATGAAGTCACCACATTAAAAGCTATTGCTTCACTTCTCACGCATAAATAAGAATACTTGGAGATAAAAAGTAAGTAAAATCAAATGAGAACAGTTGTTTGATCCAAATGAAGATTCATGCTTTATGGAGGCTTCCTTCTGCAGTTCCTGGTGTTAAATCAAATTTTGGGGGAGCAATCATCTAAAAATTGCTTCTAACTCCTCATGTTGCAGCTGCTACTTCTTCAGCAGAATTACATCTTCTAGTTTTCATGTCATTGGGGATATATTACATGGTAGATGACATATAGCAACTGTATTTTGAAAGAAGCTTCTGCCTCTTTCCAAGATGGAGTAATATGATTTGATTTGCCATCCCACTTGAAATCATTGATAAATCAGACACATATACAAATCAATGTTTTTAAAGATTTTACACATCAGGGTCAGAGGACTGTGGTATCAAGAGAAACAAGTAGCAAATTAGGCAGGTCATACTGTTTTTGCTTATAGCCTTGAGAAGATCTTCGGGCTGTGGAACGTGGGCAGGAGGTAAGGGACACTATTGAAGCCCATCGAGCTCCCATGGTTGAGGAAATTAATCAGGCAGTTTAAGGAAATCTGAGTAGAGTCCCAGTGAAGAGAGAACTGCAAAAATGAGGAATTTCCAGAGACTTGCTGAAAGTCCCCTTGGTATTCAGGAGTGCACATGTGTGTGAGGAAACCATCAAATATTGGGAAAAGAATCACGTGAAAGGATTAGAAAGAACAGTGTTCAAGCTCACACAGGGCTAGGAATGGTAACTTCCATTAAACAGACTTAAAATCCTCAAATATATGTGGCCCTGGTTTGAATCCCCAGGAAGGACCTTCCCAGGAAGAATTCATATCCCCAAATTAATATTCTTCTGGTTCCACCTAACAGATCATAAGAACAGACTGTGATGGTCAGTCTGGATTGTCAACTTGACTGGATCATGAAACACCTAAGATTATGAGACTTTGAGTGTGTTGATGTGATAGTTGGTTTATGTAATGGCAGATTGAGGGGCGAAGTCCTACCCTGAATGTGGGTAGCCTGGTTCTGATAGGTGCAGGACCTGAATAAAAGAAGAAGAAAGCTTCCTGAAGAAAGCATGTCTGCTCTTGTCTGAGATATCGGCCTTCAGCTCTTCAAACTGGACCTTCACCATTGTTTCTCTGGAGAGTTTCCTGGCATTTCCCTCTTGGACTGGGACTGAATTAGTGGTCGCTCTGATTCTGAGACTCCAGCTCTTGGACCACTTGACCAGCTGCTGATTCCTCTGGCTCTCCATGTGCAGTCAGAAACTTGGAACTACACTGCTTTGAACTGTAAGGTGATCTGATAACTTTCCTTTTACCATATACATGTTCTGTGAGTTCTGTTACTCTAGTAAACCCTGACCAATACAGACTCCAAAGAGATAAAACTACTTCTAAATAACTGTGTCCCAAGACAAAGCTTAATATGTTTATAGTAATACAAAAGTATAGAGCAATCAACAAATAAAATTTTCAGTGTCTGTCATTCAATTCAAAAGCCCTACTATGAAAAGAAGTAGGAAAATGTGATCTATAATTAGAAATATTGATGAACTGAAACCTATCTATAATTAAACAGAATTAACTAAAAGGAACAAACTCTAAAACAGATATTTTAACTGTATTTTCTACCATCAAAAAGCTAGTAGAAAGATAAAGCATATCAATTAGAAACATGAAAGACATAAAAGTGACCCAAATAAAAGTTCTATAATGAAAACTATATGAAAGCATAAAGGATGAACTATCAGCCTATGAGAGATTATTGCAGAAGAAAATATATTGAATATGAAGTCAAGCACAGAGAAAAAGAAGAGTCAAGATAAAGTGAAAAAGACTAGCATCAGTAACTTGTGAGTCAAGTTCAAGTGACCTAAAAAACATGGAATTGGAATCTCCCAGTACAAGAAGGCTGATACAAAGACTTGAAGAATAACTAACCAAACATCTTCCAAATTTAATGAAGCAAGTATGTTGTACATCATCACATTTCTTTAAAACTGTAAATTCAAAATACAAAATGGTTTGTTGTGAAATGGTAAAATTATAATTAACAGTAAAATAAACAAATAAATGTAGATTTTCAAATATACAATATGGGTCAAAAAGTTGTTCTTTATAATTATTAAAATGGAACTTCTCAGCCTCTATTTTTTGCAGACATATACCTTAGCCTATCATTTTCCACCTTCCCTCTAACCCAGCGAACTGCTAGCTTGGTAGCTTTATGGCTCTCTTTGGCAGTGATGTCAGTCCAGGTACAACTGGCTGGATCATCACATGGCCAGCAGTCAACAGCATGTACATTCCTTCTACTGACACCCGAGACCAGAAGGAGTGAAGTGTCTTAGTGACACTTGAATGAATAATTTTTTTTTTTGCGGTAGCAGGGATTGAACCAGGGGTGGGGGGGAGGCATTCTACCTCCGAGCTACACCCCCGGCCCTATTTTTTTATCCTTTATTTTGTAACCGGGTCTCACGAAGTTGCGGAGGGCCTCACTAAGTAGCTGAGGCTGGCCGCGAACCCGGATCCTCCGGTCTCCACCTCCCAAGTACTGGGATTATAAGTGTGAGCCACCACGCCCAGCTAATAAAATTTATTTTGTTAGAAAGTACCTCTCATGACCATGTTGTATCAGAAGAGGGTGGAGAAAAGAGAGTAAAAATTTAACCACATATTAAAATGAGGCCTTTGTTCACTATGTGTTTCACACTTTACTCTAGATGAGCCCACACCTGTTAAACCCATCCTGACCTATTTTAATCAATAGTTAACAAAATCAGTAATGATAGGTCAACAAGGGAAAATTTACAGAACATTAAAAAAGTCTTAGGGATTGACATAGCCATTCTGGGTTGAATGATCACTCCATATCAAAGAAATAAGTTTGCAATTAAAAATTGCTTTATATAATACACACCTTTGTCTTTATACATTAAAAAGATTTAATCAAGTCAGTCATGGTGGCACATGCCTGTAATCCCAATACTTAGGTGTCTGAGACAGGAGAATCGCTGGTTTGAGAATAGCCTCATACACTTAGTGAGATTCTCAGCAACCTAGTGAGACCCTGATTCCAAACAAAAAATAGAAAAGGCTGGGAGTGTAGCTCAGAGGTAGAATGCTCCTGGATGAATGCTCCTGGATTCAATCCCCAGTACCACCAAAAAAAAAATAAGATTTAATCAATTAAAAAGATGTAACTCTTTGTTGTTTTTAGTATGTTCCTTTTTTAGAGGTCGATGGAGATGTAAATTAACTATACCTTCCAAGATATTAAAAATTAAATTATAGATCATTTCTCCCACAGGTGGATAGATTTTTAAAAATAAATTTCTTAGTTTCTTGTGTCTTCAAAGCTTTATTTGTTAGTGTGAATTGCCTCTTCTATGCCATAGTACCATGTTCTTGCTTTGAATAAGGGAAAATCCAGAAAGGGATAAGTTCCAGTATAATTAACATTTAATCAAAATTTTATGATTTAAGATTAAATTCTTAATATTTTAATATTAAATTTAAAATTTACTAAACTGAATGTAGATATGTTATTGTTTTGCTTGACATATATACATACTTAATTTTATAACTATAAATGAAGATGATTTATACAGGGGGATAATTGATTGCAAAATATTGTGTGATATTACTTTCCTTAGACTCCTTTTGTTTTGGCATTTGGAAGAAAACAATGTCATAATAATTTGTGGAACCGAGCTTATCTGATCATCACAAGCAAAATTTTTAATATTTTTATTTAAAAATACTTTCAGAAAATTAATGTAGATAAGGTACTCCAGAAAGAGCTTTGAGAGGATTGGAAACAAATTTATTTATTTATTTATTTATTTATTTATTTTGCAGTACCGGCGATTTAACGCAGAGGCGTTCTACCTCCGCGCTACACCCCTGGCCCTATTTTTTTATGCTTTATTTTGAAACCGGTCTCACGAGGTTGCGGAGGGCCTCACTAAGGAGAGAGAGAGAGAGAGAGAGACAGAGACAGAGACAGAGCGAGAGCTGAGGCTGGCCGTGAACCTGGATCCTCCAGGTTCTCCGGTCTCCGCCTCCCAAAGTACTGGGATTACAAGCGTGCGCCACCACGCCCCGCCGGAAACAAATTTAAGACAGAAAATCTTGTCCCTAATTAGCCTACAGACTAAATGAAGAGGTAGACTACAGGCGTGTGTGTGTGTGTATTTGTTGTGTGTGTGTGTGTGTGTGTGTGTGTGTGTAATATGTATATGTACACAGACTCACAAACACACACACAAATGAGGATTACATTTACAGAGAAAAATATTAAAATGACAATTAAAATGTTAAATAGGAGTAAATAGAGTTTGAGATGGCCAAGTAGAAAAGATGGTGAATGAGGTTAATCCCCCAAATCTTCCTTAATAAAGTGGGATTTCATTATATTTGAATAAGATACTTCTTAATCTGGGAGTCTGGTCATGAACTCTTTTGTATGTTTTTGTAACAGTTCCTTATGTCCTTAATCTTTGGGCATCAGACTGGGAGACTTATATTGATGGTCCTTATTCTTGACATTCCGCAGTGCTAATACAGGGGGCATTTTCTCATCCAAATGACTGACAGTAAGTGGGCCTTGGGCCATGGCTCATACTTATTTAGCTAACACTGGCTGACAGCTACACTTTGGAGGTCAGCCAAAGAAATTAAGAGAAGGGGGGCATTACATAGGCTTTCTTCTGCCTAAAATAATCAAATAGAATGGAGACATTGAAGAGAAGCTGTTTTTACAACTTTTGGTTGAGTACCTTTCACGGGAAGTTGGGAAGTGTTTCTAGGATTACGGACTGATGAAGGAAAAAGGAGATCACTTCATGGTAACAGCAGATGCATTCATTTATAGGGACTGGTTGACTAAGCTTAAAAGGAAGTTTCCTAGAATAGATTTTGTACTCTCTGTGGATTTTTAAAGGCTGGAGGCTGGGCACAAGACAAAAGTAATACAAGCATTGCATAAAAATAGCATGCTCTGTTTATTTTAAATATCCACATTATTCTTCCCATCGGATTCAGGTAAAATATGCAACATGTCATCTTTAAGAAATATTCTATGCTAACAGCTTTCACAGCAGGAATGTATGGTGAGAGATCCTCAAAAGATTCGAGGATTACTGTTTATTGAGAATCTCTTGCAGAGTTTAAGTCATATCTTGCAAAGCATAATGAAAGGCATTATTTCTGATGGGAATTAATGAGGAATACATTTCTGTGTCTTGTGACATTTTTGTAACTAGGAGTACTCTGGCTATTACAGGTAGGATGGTGCCCCCTTTCCTCCCTGTGCCTCTATGGGAGACATTATCCTTTCCTGTTACCTTCTCTTTTCCCTTCTACTCCATGACATGGTGTGTACTTCCTCAAAAATTAGCAAGCAAGCAAACAAACAAACAACAAAAACAAAAACAATGCTGATCTAACTTTAATTTAATCTGGCCTATATCTGAACTGGCATCATTTCTATGTCTTCACACAGGTTGTTGTTATTGAGAGGTCACTTGGTTATTTCTCTAACACATTCATCCTTTCATTCACTACACAAATATTCATTGACCTCAGCTCTGTGCCAGGCTCTTTGCTCAGTGTGTGGATACAAAGAACTACAACCATGACATGGTTGTCTGCTCTTGAGCTTTCTGGCAGGAAGCAGATAGCAATACACTATGTTGAGTGCTACCAGAGGGAGAGGCTCAGCGTGCAGAAGAGCAGAGTCGTAAAAGCTTTCAGGAAAGAAGCACCAAAATGACCAAGCTGAGCTCTGAAGTTCAGAAAGGCTCAGTGCATGAAGGAGGTTAGAAAAGGGCAGGGGATGCTGGGTGAGGAGCAATGCTCACCCTGAGGAAGAATCTTTGCTAAGTGAGCACAAAGCATTTGTGAAACTACAAGTCACCAGTGGATGACAGAGAGTAGGAAATGTTTTCGTTTTTGGCAAAAATTCCAGTGAGTGAGGTAGATAAGATTATAAAAATGTAATAGAGGAAGAAAAGAAAAAGAAGAAGGAAGGAAGGAAGGAAGGAAGGAAGGAAGGAAGGAAGGAAGGAAAAGAAAGTTAAGAATCACAAAACTAGCATTTCAGAGGGTTAGGAATTTATCTTAAGTAATATGCAAGCTATTTAATTCAAATAAAGTAGTGATAATACCAACTTCACCTTTTAGATTACTATGGCTGTAAATTTGGGAATGGATTGAAGAAAGCAAGGTCAAAGCCAGGAAGAAAAGTTTCCTGAAAAGTTTTGCAGGACAAAAAGACATGGCTTGAATTAAGGTTATAAAGGAAAACAGAAAAAGCTTAGCTGGATTTAAAAGTTAGTATGGATGTAAGATAGATGGCATATTTTTGTTGACTTGGATGTAGAATCTGAAGGAGAGATTCAAGGTTGATTGTTTAGTTTCCTGTCTCATCAGCAGGGATGATAACCAGGTGTTCACTGAGATCAGGATATCAAAAAAGAAGCAGTATTGGCACTAAAGGAAGATAGAGAATGATAACAATTTTTTTTTCTGATTTAAACTTATTGAGTTGGAAACATCTGTGGAATTATGTATTATAAATAATGAGTAGAGGTCAAATATGTCATGGATGTGAGACAACTAGTCTGAATCAGAGAAAATGATTGCAAAGAATTCATAATATAAATCATAGAGCACTGGAACCAGATAATATCATTGTAGAGAGAGCTTGTAATTATTACAGAAGACATTCAAGGATATAACTCTGGCTTTTTAAGGATAAACAGTCTATGAATGAAGCTAAGGACAAGGATACTAGAGAATTAACAGCAGAGTATGATATTCTGGAAAGAGATGGGAACATTCAGAAAGTAAGAGGAATTAAGAAAGTCAAGTGTCAAGTGAATACAAAGGATATAAAGAGTGGAAAACACCCAACAATTTTAGCATCAATGAGGTTCTCCTTGGCAACAACAATTTTAGTGAAGATGTGGACACGAAAAAGAGATTTTGTGTTTGGCCATAAGTGAGAGTTCTTATTAAAGAAACAGCTGGTGGAGGACTTTAAATATTCTTGAATAGAAAGAAGAGTGGAGAAAATGGAAGCCTCACTTCTCTCAACCTAGAATATCCTGCTCTTCTATTGTTCATCTGATTGGATGGGGGTAGATGAGGATCCAAGACACTTCTGTGGATTCACAGATCACCTGTCTCTGACCCCAGAGTTGTCAAAAACATAGTTCTTCACTAACCCTTAGTTAATAATGGTACCTGCCTCAAAAGGTAATTATGATTAAAATAATACATGTAAGCACTAAATGTTAGTTTTAACATCATTACAGTTGTTAGTATCATTTAATAACTGTAAAAATTGCCATGGTTTATAGAAATATTAGCCAGAAAGTTGATCGACTTCATGCTTGCCTCCCTAGGTGTCTCGGTCAACATTCTCACAGATATAATCCAAAAGACCTGACCACACAATTTAAAGGAAGGAAGACTTATTCTCTCACAGTTTCATGGAGATTCTGGGTTCAGTCCATGTGATGCTGGGATTTATGGATCTCAGGGCATGGTGGCAGGAAACAGAGAGGGAGAGCACATGGACTCTGCTCCTCACATCTAGGAGGCCAGAAGCCTAGAGAGAACCAGCAAGCAAAGAGATTCAAAGACACAAACACAATCCCTAAGGCCACATCCCAGGGCCCCACCTTCTCCAGCCACACCCCACTGGCCTAGGTTACCACCCATACTACTGATGAAATCACATCCCTCATGACTCAATTACATCAACTCAGAACACCAATTTATGAGCTCTTCAGAGGACATTCTATATCAAACACTAGGGAATAAAGGAAATGTAATAGTTCATTCAATAAATATTTATGTAGCTTCTTCCCTGTACCAAGATTGAAACTGTGCAAGATTGAAATTGCAAGATCTTTATATCATGTTATGAATGAGGCTCAAGAAGCTAAATTTCTTCATAGATTCATACAGATAGTAGAAGACAGAACTACATATTAAATTTGAGACTTTCTGATAGCAAAGCTCATGTGGTACACACTACATACCTCTTCCGAAAGAAGAGACAACTATCACTCTAATCCCAATAGTATATCAATAATTAAGTATACATAATGTGATGAAACATTAATAATGTGCTGTGTTGGTTGAACAAAGTCTCTGTAACTGGGAAAGCCTGTATACTCTAAGTTCCGCCCATGCTTGGCTTCAGTTTTCTTATACTTAAAGGGGCATTGACAATAACTGTCAAATGTGGTTAGTATAAAGATTAAGCCGGGCGTGGTGGCGCACGCTTGTAATCCCAGTACTTTGGGAGGCGGAGACCAGAGGTTCTGGGTTCACGGCCAGCCTCAGCTCTCTCTGTCTCTCTCTCTCTCTCCCTGTTTCTCTCTCTCTCTCTACCTAGTGAGGCCCTCCGCAACTTCATGAGACCCGGTTTCAAAATAAAGTATAAAAAATAGGGCCGGGGGTGTAGCGCGGAGGTAGAACGCCCCTGGGTTCAATCCCCGGTACCGCAAAAAAAAAAAAAAAGATTAAAAGAGCTAATCATTAAGAGATAACAAAACTCTTCACAGGGCCTATCTATGGTAAAATTCTAAACATGTTAGCTGATATTCTGAATTTTACCGAATAAATAATCATCAATACAAGGAAACTGTGACTACTCTTTTCCTGAATTTGGGTAAACCAGTCATTCAACCAGTAGTAAATTCATCTGTAGATAGAATTTGACATGTAATGTTCTCAGTTAATTGAGACAAATTAGTAGAGAAAGTTGAATTTTTTCACAAATATTCAGAATGTCATTCACCTAAATTATTTCTTTCCTTTATCTGCTACAGTTTTCCTACAAATCACATTTTAAATTGATTGTTTATATCTGAAGTCGCATTGGAAAGAGTATATGAAATGTCACTACATTTTTTGCCATTTTAGTGTATTAACTCTATATCCTTTGTGCTCTCCAGCGACAAAGCTATTTATTTTTCCTAAGTGCTTAGTATTCATTTCATTTCTCATCTGTTTAATCCTCTTCAGTCAGTTCTATTAAAAAGGGATTAAATAATACTAAACACAACAAATATTTTTAAATTGTTTTTATTTTCATTAAAAGTAGAAGCTTCCTCAATAACTTAGTTTAAGAAACAAAATGTGAACAGGATACTGGAAAGATTTCTAAATTATGACATTTAAATTATATTTGTGATGAATGTCAATCATAGTCACATATATAAATGACAAGGGGAGAGAATAAAGTTCAAATGGTTTAATAAAAGGAAAAAGCCATAATATATTTACACACTTTCCACATAACTTTAGCTAGGGTTATTCTTCAATATTTGCTGCAAATTGAAGAGGTGAGAAATACAATACAAGAATTAATATATTATCACCTTCCTCTATCTGGGTGCTAACCCAGCACCAGCACCACTCTTCCTACTAAGCAAACTAGAATCCCTAGCTATGTAAATGTGAAGTATTTATTTACTTTCTCTGGGTTTGTCTCTTCATCTTTATTACTGGTATACTTGTGACATATATCTTATGCATCTCTTCTAATCAAATACGTTAAGATATTTCACAGTGCCTCGCATAGTGCCTGCTGCAAAAAATAAGGTCCTCTCAGCCCCAATTTAATTATTTGAAATTATTTGTCCAAACATCAAAGAATCTTCTCGTAGGTGATAAAATATATACACATATTATATGTATATATGTAATGTTTTCAAATTAAAAGAGTAAGCTTTTGTAAAATTCTGAAAAAATTAGAATAATTTTTTAATGCTGAGATTTTGCTGTCTATATGAAGATACTCTTAGTTACTTCTGGGATCTTTAAATACCACAAGCCAACCTGAACCTGAAGCAATGTGACTAGTTATGATTAGGGTTTGGATCAAGACCTCTTAAGTGATGTTTGAGATTTTTCTCAATTGATCTCATTAAGTTTTACTGAAAGATTACAAATACATATTAGATATGTACAAGCTACCTCTCCATTTGTTGTCTGTTTTTATAGTTGATACTGCTCCCCAGCCACACAAGCTGAAAGTAGGGATTTCTGCAAATAATAAGTTTACATGGAGACTCACAACCCCACTCAACATAACTTATTTCTAAGAAATAAGTAGGGCCAAGACATTTTCGGTTTTACATTTTATATTCCCTATTGGTCAGAGGTATTTAGAAGTAAAAGAGAGCAAAAATCAATCAGTCAATCAATTATGGTCCCTTCCCTGACAAGCCTGTGTGTCCCCTATTCCCTGGCCAAAGGCTTTGGACATCTCTCCTCAGGGCCTATTGCCTTTTCTGAGTCTAAGTCCACAGTTTTATAGAATTTGTGATACTTCAGATAAAATTTCCCCAATCTTTTGAAGCCTGCCTAAAAGTTTTGTTCCTTAAAATACTTGTTTTACTTTAATCAGACATTTTACTTATGTATTTAGTAAAGAACATGTTCTGAGTGTGTGTACTATTGGATAAAAGAACACCTCCGTGCATTGCTGATATAAACACTCCACAATCAGTTAATTACAGAGAAACACCTGGAAATCCTGCTGCTTCTAATTGACACTGTCCCATGGTAGCTGAGAGTCGTATACAAAACTAAGAAGTGGCCATCACTTTGAATGAGACTCACCACAGAGTCCTAAAGTAAAGGCATTCATTAGCCATCTGTCCAAGGTGAGGTATAGCCAACTCCTTTCTCATATGAATAAAGCTTATATTGGGAATTTCATTTATTATTCTTCAAAATTTACTGTTACAATAGATATGGAAATATGGTTGAGTGGATTTTCTTCCTGAAATGTTTAGTTTGATCAAAATATCATTTTTATAATCTTCAGAATTTGAAAACTAAAGACAAAAAAGTTTAAATAGTGAAAGCAATTAAGGAAATCAATTTTTTAGGTATGAAGTTTTATTTTTCTATTTTTCACATAAAAAATTATGATTGTGGGACTGAGGATGTATCTCAATGGTAGGATGCTTACCTAACATGCACAAGGCCCTGGATTAGAGCCCTAGAAATGAAAAAAATATATATATAAAGTTGGTTGTGACATTAAGAATTTTACCTATTTGTTAAAATATAAACTAGAAAATGAAATTGTTGGTCAAAAATAGTAAGAAATTTCAAAATGATATCAAAGAAAAATCTAGCTATCACAAGAGAAAGAAGCAAATTGAGCAATGTGGTAATTCTCCGTACTATAAAGTGATCCTGTTTTTAGAAGTCCACATCAAATTTTAAGTAATTTGAATTATAGCTTATGTGACCCTCATAGTCAAAAAAAGTTTCTATTCTGTTTGTGTTAAATATTTGTTGTTAAATATCAGTTTAGCGAGACCCTGTTTCCAAATAAAAAATAAAATAGGGCTCAGAGGTAGAATACCCCTGGATTCAATCTCCAGTACCATACACACACAAAAAGTGTCACAACTTCACATTAATTCATAAGTGAAAATCTTAAAATAAATGTCTGCTTGAGATGTGATACAGTTTTAGAAATTAGAAAATGATGTTAGTTTAAAATCTAATAATTTATGTTATAAAAATAAATTATAAGAAATAGACTATCTGCAAACTATTATAATGTCGAGAGCAAGATTTTGTTCTATATAATCTACAAACTACCACTTTTCATATAATTGAAGACATCACTGAAGGTGAGATTTTTATCTACTCCTATGAAATAAAATAAATATGCTTCCAATTAAACTTTATACAATGTTTTCATGCCACTTTTATTTCATATTTATGAAAAGATGTATTTTAGAATTATTTGAATTTTAAAATCATAACACTATTCTTATGAATCCATAAAAGAGAACATAAATGCTAAATATATTGGCTTGCATAATAATAACAAAAATCCATCTCAACATAAGATATTTAATTTTTTTAAATATGCATCTTGGAATAATAAAAGAGCATATGACATCCTGCTTATAATTAGACCTTAGTAGGTGAAAGTAGAGAAGTGTCAAGTACATAGAAAAATTAATACTTGAGGTGATTTTTTGTTTAAATACAGAATATATGACATATATCAACATCCACATTCAAATAATTCAGAACAAGAAGGCAATTTTGCTTTCAGTCACCTAGGTTTGTGTCATCTAAAATGTGACCTCTGAATTTCTGTGAGATGTAGTTGTCACAATACATAAAGGCTGTTTATCTTTTTACCTTAGTAGAACCTGGATTTTTACCTTCTAATTTTTCTATCTTACTCACTTAAAACATCTAGTAAAAAATATTAGCTAGTATTGACTGGGAGAGTTCATATTCATTTGCCAGAATGAATTCTAGGAATTTGGATGGAAAATTTTTACTGTATAATTTATTTATTTTTAAAAACTACAAAAGAAAGCTAAAGGGATATAAGTGGTTTGTAAGTCTTAAATTTCCCACAATAGCTACATCTGCATTACTTTGTATTATATCTCTTCATTTGTATTACTTTCGTCCTCTTT
Source organism: Glis glis (assembly GCA_004027185.1). Lineage (NCBI taxonomy): Eukaryota > Metazoa > Chordata > Mammalia > Rodentia > Gliridae > Glis > Glis glis. The sequence continues at coordinate 13,973 of PVJS01027862.1, forward strand.
AGTAAATATTTCCCTGTCTTCTCTCTCTCTCTCTCTCTCTCACTCTCAAGGCTGAAATGTGTGTGTGTGCACGCCCACATGTGCATGTTTATATTTAATATATAATATTTTATATATAATACATAAAATCATATATATGCATGTTTACATTATATATAATTATGTTATATATAATATATCCATATGATTAAATCATGCAAATATATATATATATATATATATATATATATACCCATATACATATATATAAACTATGGCCAGTTATGTGGTAGGTGGTTTCACAACAGACACTATGCTCTATGCTGCTTTGGGATGGACTTGAGACTTGCTTTTCTAAGCTATTAAAATTAAATGCTTTTTGAGAGTGAGATGTTAGGTTTGTTCTCTTTTCTCTTAAATTATTCATGGAAAGAAGCTCTTTCCATAGTTGCAAATTTTAGCTCTCTGAAAGATAAACAGTTATTATCACTCTCTTGTCTAGAAGTGAAAGCTACATCTAATATTTGAGCCTCTGCAAAAGTTTTACACATTTTGTCCTAAAAAATTACAACACACGATCATGAGACATGGTCATCTCAGGTACAGAATCTGTGTAGCACAGAAGCAGAAGTATTGTTTAAAAGTACCTTCGACTTGTCAAAATTTTATCGACAAGTGGAAGCCTGCTGAGGGGAAGAACAAAATGGGGTGGCTGCAATTGGAAATACCAGGTTAAGATGTGAGAGAAGGTGAAGGAAACCGGCTTATATAACAGCGATCCTAATTTAAAAAAGAAACTAAGAGACAAAGTGTAAAAAAGAAAACAAGACAGTAAGAAGGGCATGACCAACGCAGGTCAGAGGAGAGAAAATAGATAATTATGATCAGGGAAACTCTCAAAGGAAACATATGCAATTGGAAAATAAGAGGAGTCACCCCCCATTTACCCCTACCCACACCCACGTAAAAGATGTGAGGAGTGACAGCTAATGTTATTTCTCAAGGATCTTGATTTAAAAAAATGGAAATTGCTGAGAAGAGTTGCATCCTGCAGAGAGCAGAAGAGTTTTACTAACAGCCCTCTGTGTGAGTACAGCACCAATAAAAAAACAAAAACACAGTATTGGCAGTAATCATGGCTTTGACAAAGTACAAAACTTGAAGACGACAAACAGAAAACAAATGAAAGTATACGAAAGACCACCGAAATGTCTAGACCTAGAAAGGCATCTACAAAATCTATGCATATGAGAAGGCTACACTACATTTAGTAGTGTTAATTGTGTTTGCCACATCTCAAAAGGAGATAACTAGATATTGATGGTCAGGTGACCAACAGATTAAAACAATTCTAGCAAATTCCTATATGTATTTCTAGAGGAAGCACTTAGTTTTATTCTCTAATTTAAACATATTGGTGTTGTCAGTGTCTTTCCAAATGGCCTGATTCAAGTTGACTCATGGAAAAATACATAAATCAGCCTCAGAGCAGCTCAGAATCAGCAGAGAGACCTGGAAAGGAGTAGACATGTGTCAGTGATGAATGGATATGCCATGGCAACATCAGATTTTCTTTTTAGCGCAAAAATATAAAAATTCTGTCAGGTGGAATTGTTTCTTTTTCCCCACATTTTGTCTTTCCCTCCCTGTAAAGTTTCTGTCTCTCATTTTTTTCCTCTTCACATCTTATCTCTGCTCAGCATCTTAATTCCCCAGAAGATGGTCATTAATACAGATTTTCTCTCTAATTTTGTAATATATTTCAGAGTGTTCCTTTTCTTAAACTGAATTTGTGAAATAGAACTCCAATTTGGGAACATTTACTCACTTCAAGGATTTCCAGATCTTTACTAAATCTCTTTATAGAAGTAAATTGCATCAAAAAGACAAACTGTGTGCATGTGCGTGTGTGTGTGTGTGTGTGTATGTGTGTGCATGCATGCCTATGTGTGTATGATACATGAAAATTGTTACAATAAAAATTTAAAAATTTCTAAAAATGATTGGATTCAAAGTATGGATATTGTGTAAATTTCATGACACTTTTTGGGAGGCATTATAGTGTTAAACATTTGAACCAATAAATTATCATGTCTGAATAGAATATACTTCAATTTCAAGGGGAACTTTCATTGGAGATAATGTAATGATCTTGCACATTTGATGCACTGGTACAGTCGAGTGTTGATTTCTAGAAAACCCTATAGGAGTATAGATTTTTTAGGGATGAGCTTAGCAAGGCATAAGTAATATTTGTTAGTATTGTCAAATTATTTGTTAGCCTTTCTTGTCTCTTGAAGAAGTTTCACATTAGTAGGTAGAATGTCACAGGCTGTTGACCAAACAAGTGCTTCAGGCAGGAAGCCAGGAAAAGGAAGGTCATTTCCTATTCCAAAACAAATCTTAGGTGTGAAGTCTTAATTTGGCAATCTCCTTTTTTTTTTTCCTTTCTGAAAGGTCTTAGAGTATTCCACAACATTTAATTGAACTTTGGAGTATTTTAGCAATGTCAAAAAGGTAGAGATGGCTGCAGAAAACCTAGATGATAAGAACTATAACAATCTAAATAGAGAAAGACTTTAATGATGATCAGTGTTCTTACCCCAAATATGTCTATATTCTCTTCTTATAGAAGATAGCTCATAGTTCAGGTTCACCATATTTTTTGCAATTAGTGTTTGTTGAAATTAAAAAGTCCCCAGAATGTCATAGGACAATATTACAAGTATTCAACACACACTGTCCTATATATTTTTCTATTTTAATTTAATTGCGATTGTTAGCATTCTATTAACATTGCTAAAGTGAACTCACAAGAACAAGGTCTTAAAAAGATTATATTTTTACAAATATGCTAACACTGTTACAATTCTATAAATTTTGGAACAACTAAGTAAAAATTTCAGATTAATAAAATATTTTAGAATAACCATAGAGCATCAAAATATATAAGGCAAAACATAAGTGTGAGAAGAAATAGATCTACTGTCATAGTTGAATACTTCAACACCACTCTATAAGAAATAGATCCAACAGGCATAAAATTAATAAGGACATAGCTAAACTCAGTAACACCATTAATCAAATGAATATAATTGACAATTATAGAATAATTCATCAAGCAACAGCAGAATATTATTCTTTCTCAAGCTCACATGAAACATTCATAAGTTAAAATACATTCTAGGCCATAAAACACACTAACAAATTGTGTGTGTATGTGTGTGTGTGTGTGTGTGTGTGTGTGTGTGTTACTGGGGATTGAACCCTGGGGTGTTCTACCTCTGAGACCTTTTTATTTTCATTTGTTCATTTACTTTTACCCCAGTCCTTTTTATTTTTATTTTTGAAACAGTCTTGCTAAGTTATTGTGTGCTGGCCTGTAACCTGTGATCCTCCTGTCTCAGCCTCTCAAGTACTGGCATTATAAGCATGCACCACCACACCAAGCTATACACTAACACATTTTTAACAACGGAAATCAAACAATGTCTGCTTTCAGTTTACTATGGAATTAAACTAGAAATCAATAACAAAAAGATTACTGGAAAGTCCACAAATACAAAGACAAAACACTACTAACTAACACATGGTCAAACAATACATTTCAAGAGAAATTTTAAAATAATTTGAATTAAATGAAATATGAATTATCGCCAATTATGAGATGCAGTGAAAGCAATGCTTACAGAGAAAGTTATACCACTAAGAGCATATATTAGAAAAGAAGAAAAATCTAAAGTCAACTATCTAACCACTACCTTAGAATACTAGAAAAAGAAGCAAATAAATACAAAGTGAGCAGACGAAAAAAATGAATAAGAAATTAATAAAATTCATGAAAGCTTGTTATTTTGAAAATAAAATTGATAAGCCAGCCTAATTAAGAAAATATTTGAGAGGACACAAATTACTAATATAAGAAATGAGTGTGGAGCCCAGTGTGGTGGCACAGACTTGTAATCCCAGTACTTGGGGGGCTGAGACAGGAGGATCACAGGTTTGAGATCAGCCTCAGCAAATTAGAAAGACTCTCAGCATCCTAGTGAGACCCTTTTTCAAAATAAAATATACCTAATTAAAAAGGGCTGGAGGTACAGCACAGAGGTAGAATGTCCCTGCCTTCAATCCCCAGTGCCATAAACAAACAACAACAACAAAAAGAAATAAAAAGAAATAAGAGTGGACAGTACTACAAACCCCATGAAAATAAAAGCTATAATAAAGGAACATTATGAGCAACACTATGCCCATACATTAGACAACCTTGATGAAATGAACCAATTATTTGAAAGATAAAATCTACCAAAATTCACAGAAGAAATAAAAAATTTGAAAAAAAAGATTTCTATCAGATAAAATCAATAGTTACTAACTTCCCCAAACAGAAAGCACCAGGCCAAGATGGGTTCACAGGTGAATTAAACCAAATATTTAAGGAAGAAATTCTACTAGTTCTCTACAATCTATTCTAGAATATAAAAGCAGAAGGAATACTTCCAAATTCATTCTATGAAACTAGCATTACCTTAATAACAGCAAGATACGAAGGCATTAATGCACAAAAGACTAATATCTCTCATGATAATAGGGACAAAAATTCTCAATAAAATATTAGTGAATCAGCTGGGCGTGGTGGCGCACGCTTGTAATCCCAGTACTTTGGGAGGCGGAGACTGGAGGATCCGGGTTCGCGGCCAGCCTCAGCGCGCATGCGCGTGCATGCGATCGATTGATCGATTGATTGATCTTTCTCTCTCTCCTCTCTCCTCTCTCTCCTCTCTCTCCCTGTCTCTCTCTCTCTCTCTCTCTCTCTCTCTCTCTCTCTCTACCTAGCGAGGCCCTCCGCAACTTCGTGAGACTCGGTTTCAAAAATAAAGCATAAAAAAAATCGGGCCAGGGGTGTAGCGCGGAGGTAGAACGCCCCTGCGTTCAATCCCCAGAACCGCAAAAAAAAAAAAAAAAAAAAAAATTAGTGAATCAGATTCAACAATATATAAAAAGAATTATTCATCATAACCAATTAATCTTTAACAAAGGAATGAAGACAATACAATGGAGCAAAGATACTCCTTAAATACATGATACTTAAACAGCAGAATATATGCATGAAAAGAAAAAAGTAAGAAAAAAAAAAGAAGACTCTAGACATGGACATTTCACCCTTTATATAAATTAACTAAAAAATGGGGTGCGGATGTGAATGTAAAATGAGAAACTATAGGACCTTTCCTTATAACATAGGAGAAAATTAGGATTTGGTAATGTATTCAACATTAAAGGCATTATCAATTAAAAAACTAATAATAAGCTAGATTTCATTAAATTTAAAAAATTTGCTCTGTTAAAGAGACTGTTGAGAAAGTGAAAAAACTAACCATAGCCTTAGAGAAAAAAACTTTCATGACATATAAAGGACTATTATACAATATATACAAAGAATTCATAAAATCAACAATAAGAATACAAACCAACTGTTTGAAAAATGGACCAAACACTTGAAAAAATACCTCACCAAAAATCTATAGATGGAAAATAAGAATAGGAACAAATACTTTACATCATCTGTCATTTGGGAAATGTATATTAAAATGACAATAAGAATCCACTACACATCTATTAACACAGCCAAACTCCAAACTTGGAAAATAACAAGTACTTAATAAATATAAGGAGCAACAGAGATGCTCAATTATTTCTAATCAGAATCCAAAATGGTTAAAACATTTTGGAAGATAATTCAGAAGTATCTAACAAAACTAAGCATACTGTCATACCACAGGATCTAGCAATTACAGTCCTTGGTATAAGTGAGCAGAAGAAAATGTACCAAAAAATTGAAAACTTAAGTCCACAAAAAAACCTGCACACAGTTGCTTACAGCAATTTTATTCATAATCACCAAGACTAGGAGGCAACCAAGATATCCTTCAGTAGTTGAATGAGTAAATAAACCATGATACAAATGGAAAGTGAAATATTTTTCAGTGACAAATAAAAGGATTTCTCAAGTCATGAAAATACATGGAGGAGACTTAAATACATATTATTTAGTGAACGAAACCAATCTGAAAAAGACAACATGCTGTATGACTCCAACTATATGCCATTCTGGAAAAGGCAAATATATGGGAAAAGTAAAATGATTGCTGTATGCTAGCAGTTAGAGACAAGGGAGAGATGAAAAAGCAGAGCCCATAGAATTTTTAGGGCAGTGAAATCATTTGTGTGCTTCTACAATGATGGACACGTGCCATTATATACTTGTTCAAACCCATAGAATGTACAGCACCAACCGCAAACCCTAATGTAAATTATGGATTCTGGGTGATAATGATATGTCAATGTGAATTCATTATTGTTAAAAGTATACCACTCTGGTGGAGAATGTAGATAATGGGAAAGAATACGCATGTGTGGGGCAGCAATTATATAGGAGATCTTTGTACCTGCTGCTAAATTTTGATGTGAACCACAAAAGGCTCTAAAAATAACATCTATTGAAAAATTGAGAGTCTTTTTGCATTGTATTTTAGATAAATTAATATAAATTTTCAAAAGATTCTATTTCCTTCCAGATTCTCCAAGTAAAAGGGCACCATATAGTTATATCAATTTCTATCTTCAGACACTAAGTTGAAGTTGTCAAAATATCTTACATTTTCTGTGGTTAGTCCCTATATTGCTCTTCTCTGTTATCCAAAGAATTAACACAGGCTGTCAATACATTTGGATCAAAACACTAAAGGGCTGTCAAAAAGACACCTGTGTTGTCAAATTTGCTAGGGAACTCTAGGACATGGATGGAAAAGAATATGCATTTAATTTATTGACTTTTTAAATGCTTAACCTCAATAACTTTTTGGGGAATGGACTGTCCCAAGAGCAGTTACCATGGTTCCCTATAGGGCAGCTAGTCTTAACCGTTTAAATACTTTCTTCATATCCATGGAATGCACATGCCATGGTACTAAGGAGATGCCCTGTTATATTTTCTTGTACTTCTAGTTGGTTTTCACCAGCTACTTTTATCTTTTATGACATAGTTTGTTTCTTCACAAGTATCTGCACTCAAGAGATACCATTAGTTTTTTTTCTTTGAATTAGCATGAATGGGAAAATTTAAAGTTATTATTAAGCATACAAACTTTACCTTTCTTTCAGAACATTTCAGTTCTCTGCAACATCCTTTACTTTGCTTGCATCAAGTACAAATTACTATAGAATCTGGTGTGACTATATAAATATAGTGAGAACTGAAGGAAAAGTATGACTTGTTTTTTACATATCACAGTGGTGATCTCAATAAACAGTATTTATATATTTTCCTCAAAGGAGGAAAGAGCAAAGAAGGGTGGAAGGTATTAAGTCCTTTCAGTTTAGTGTCTGTTGAAGATCACTCACCACAGAAGTGTGGTAGAGCCAAGATCGAAACTCACATCTCCAAGTTTGGTGTTCCTTATATGGAATTATCCAATTTAATAATTCGTTTCCAAAGGCTATATTAATTTCCTAGAACTACCATAAGAAAGTAACCAAAATTGGATGACTTAAAATAACAGAAATTTATTTTCTCACAGTTCTGAATGCTAGCAGTCTGAAATTAAGGTTTCAGAAGGGTCATGCTTTCTCCAAAGCCTCTAGAGAAAGTCCTCCCTTTCCTCCCTCAGCTTCAGGTAGACAGAAGTATTTCTTGTCCCCTGAAAACTTAAGTCCAACTTCTGCCTCTGTCTTTACTTGACATTCTTCCTTGAGTGTTTACATCATCTTAATAGGAGATTAGTCATACTGGAGTAGGGCCCACTCCATTCCAGTATGAAACTCATTTTAACATATTACATCAGCAATGGCCCTATTTCCCTTTAAGGTCCTGGGGATTAGGACATTAACATATTTTTTGAAGATAAAATTCAGCCCATCACAGATTCTAAAGTATTAAAACCTATTATTTTTGTGGAATTAAGCAAATATGTATAAAAGGCAATGTAAAATTAGTGTTCCAGAGAAGCATCTGTATAGATTGTGGCAAACTAATGGCTTTCTGATAAACTAGTAAACCAGGTAGGTTCCAGTGTAACTGGCATAAACTGGATTAAATTCTTTATTGTCTATGAAAACTTATCCAATACATATAGATACTGGTATTTCTGGTAGAAGGTTAGGTAGAATATTATTTACATCTCTAACTTGATTCTCAGATTCTGTGATAAAATATTTCCCTAAATATTAATGTAAGCATTGTATCCCATAATTAGCAGTAAGACATGATTAAATGTTTATTTATTATCCTATTTATTTGTCTTATCTTGGAATCTTCCAGAGGAAGAAGAATCCTGCCTGATTCTAGCTATTTTATTTATTGATTGATTGATTGATTTTGGTGGTTTCTCCTTCACAGCATGACACTAGTCAAGTACCTACTTAAACACTTGGAAATACAATGTATAATGTACTATTTATATGAAACACAATTTATATCTTTCAATTTTCCGTAAAATTTTATCAGTACAGTATTAACTATCTGTGTTATCAAGGAATCTAATTACATCCACGTTTCTTTTTTTCCTTTTCACGCAATACAATAAAATTCCACATATGTATTTAAAAGAAGGGAGGGAATGAATTTTTACTCTGAGAATGACATATTTACAAATCGGCATATGAACATTTGAATTGTGACAGAGATATTCAAAACTACTTAAAAAGATTCATTCGTTAATCAAACAAATATTTACTGAAACTTATTATGTACCAGACACTATTCTGGATGGATCAGTGAACAAAACAGACAAGATCTCTCACTATTAAAAAACTTAAATTCTAGTGAGAAAAATAAACTTTATATTAATTTACAAACATATATTTATATGCATATTTAATTAGAAAACAATTAATTTCAACTAAAAAGAAAATAATTCATGCTACTCATCTATTACGTCATAAAGAACATTCAGAAACTTGGATTAGGAGATTTTCTTTAATTTTGAAAACTCTTTGAGTGTAACTTGTGTGTTTTTATAATTCCCAGTGAAGTATTTTACAAATACTTTCACAATAAACATTGCTATCACTTCTACAATTCATATTTATCTGTGCCTTATTCTGATATTTTTACATATCTATCTTTTTCATAGTTACAGCTACAGTGACTATAAAACTTTTATTTCACTAAAATTATTTTCATAGTTTCTCAATTTTCTGCATAACTATGACTTAATGTGTGCATTTTTTTAAATTTAGGGTTTTTTTTTTTGCGGTACCGGGGATTGAACCCAGGGGTGTTCTACCTCTGCGCTACACCCCCAGCCCTATTTTTTATACTTTATTTTGAAACCAGGTCTCACGAAGTTGCGGAGGGCCTCACTAAGTAGAGAGAGAGAGAGAGAGACAGGGAGAGAGAGAAACAGGGAGAGAGAGAGAGAGCTGAGGCTGGCCACGAACCCGGATCCTCTGGTCTCCACCTCCCAAAGTACTAAGATTATAAGCATGTGCCACCAAGCCCGGAAAATTTAGGTTTACTAAAAACCATTTGTTTTATAAAATACATTGTTAAAAGGACTTTTTACATAAATTCCTTTTTTAAATTTCTTCTTTTGATTTTTTTTCCATGGGATGAGATGAGAGATTTATTGGCATAGGGTTGAAATAATTTGTGATTTTTAAAATGTGCTGATAAATTGTCATTTAAAAAAAGCTACTTCATAATCTCCGACAGTATGATTTGCATCTATGACAGCACTTGCCAATCAATGAGCACACATTTCTATCTGTGTTGACACCTCCGATGGCCACTGTCTTCATTAAAAGGATTGATTCAGTAGTATTGTTGACAGTGGAATTGAGCTTGGCCAGATGTGTTTGTGCATCCTCTCATGACTCATGATGTTACAGTTTTATCCTTTAAAATGGCTTTGTTATGATAATAGCATCAGAGCAATAAGTACTTTCTGACTGAAAAGAATTTCTTCATAAATTTTCAGACTTTATGCTATGGTTTTTCCCATTTCTGGTATGGGAAATATAAGTCAAGTTCTTAGCAATCAAAGGGTTAGGAATAATGAAATGACCAAGCTGGAAAAAGTTCAACTCTGAATTACTTGGGGGAAAGATGATGCATTTTCCTGTCTCTCCCCATTTATTTCTTAGTATTGCATATAATCTTTCATTAACTAATCCTTTTTTTTTTTGCGGTACCGGGGATTGAACGCAGGGACGTTCTACCTCCGCGCTACGCCCCCGGCCCTATTTTTTATACTTTATTTTGAAACTGGGTCTCACGAAGTTGCGGAGGGCCTCACTAAGGAGAGAGAGAGAGAGAGAGAGAGCGGGAGAGCTGAGGCTGGCCGCGAACCCGGATCCTCTGGTCTCCGCCTCCCAAAGTACTGGGATTACAAGTGTGCGCCACCATGCCCGGCCCTCATTAACTAATCATTAAGGATGACTCCTAAATGCATAATGTTAAGCGAAGCAAAGGGTTAGAAAGGAGAGCCAGAAGACAGAACTTTTGAACTTTACACATTGAAAAACGAAAGAACATTTCATAAAAAAGTCATAAAATATTAATGTCTCTTACAAGGAAAAAGTGGCCATATTTATATAGGCACTCATATTTTAGTGTTTAATAAGTATAGAAAATGAAATAAGGAGAATATAAAAACTCTTACTTTCAAAAAAGTATTAATATTAAAATAGTTAATGCATCAAATGAAATCTAGAATTTCATCCAGTTAAATAGGCTAAGTTTTTATTTGGAATGAGATCATGCAGTGTATTTGATGCACACTGTAAGTAAAATTATATGTACTGCATTTATAGATAGAAATCATGTAAAAATAATCATTTGTATTACTCTGAGAAAATGAAGTTCATGGACAATTCAAAGCATTTGGTGATAGATATTGCTAAACATTAACATGAAACAAGATTGAGTCATATTCTTGACCTATGTATTAAGTAGGAATCCTAAAATATAGATAACCATTTTGTGAAGGCCAAGAAAAGAATTTACTTTGAAAATCATTCCTTTTTGCCATTGTTTTTCTCTTTTATCAATGTGATTATTTATAACTCCAAACCTTGAAGTCTCTCGTTTCTGTTTTCCTTCCCATGCCAGTGATTTGTGGTATTAGTGCAGATCATTGATTCAGAGCCGCTGAGCACTCCAGCTTAGGGCAGACAAGGGGGCCAGGTGCAGCTCTTTAGAGGGCCCTTTACTTTCAGAATTCACCTTGTAGAAATGACACCTCTGGTTTTATAGCTGGGCAGCTTGCACAGTGTGGCATAAAATGTTTTCCCAAGTGCACTAGGTTATTTGCTTTTAAGACTAATTCTCTTTCTTTGTGTTCAAGTTAGGTTGAAAATATTATTGCATACAGTCTAAGTCCTGAAACTGAATTAGGTAATAATAGTATATAAATTAAAAGCTATTTTATGTAATTTTAATATGTTTTTATTGGTGCATTGTAGTCTCACATCACAATGAGTATCAGTTTGGCATTAACATACATGCACACAGCTCTTGGTGTCCCTCCCCCCTGCCACCTCCCACATGTAGCACTGAGAATGATGTTGGTATAATCTCATATGTACACATTGTTTATGACAGTAATTCCATAGATTCACTTCTTTCTTGTCCTTCCCCTTCCCTTGTACCCCTTCCCTTGCACCACTGAGGGTTCTCCATTGTCATTGGAGTCCCTTTGGTGTCCCCACTACTCCCTAAGTTGCGCATATTAATGAAAACATATGTCCCTTCTTTTTTTTGTGATGGGCTAATCTCACTTAACATGTTCTCCAGATCTTTCCATTTTCTTGCAAATGCTGTTATTTTGTTCTTCTTTATTGCTGAGTAGAATTCCATTGTGTGTATTTCCCATAATTTTGTAATCCATTCATCTGTTGATGGATATCTAGGTTGGTTCCATAATTTGGCCACTGTGAATTGTGCTGCTATGAACATGGGTATGCATATATTACTGTTGTTTT